>SKCR01048750.1:0-39606 GCA_019454045.1 Zanthoxylum bungeanum | reverse complement strand
ATAAACAAACAAGATACAATCTTCTTATTTATTCATTAGGAATTTCAAAAAAGAAAGTATGAATTTTACAAATAAAATGGCTTTGTATTATGGCAAATTTTACCTCCATCAAATCATCCACCAAATCAATTATTAATTGCTCCACTAATTGCTCCACTAATTGCTCCACCAAATCACTTATTAATTGCTCCACTAATCTCTTATCATGTTTGGTGATGATTTGATAATTTTTATTATTTATTTATTATTTATTATTTTTTGCTTTGAAAATGATTGAAAGTAACTTTAATAATTACATACAACACACTTATAGATGGTTCATCAATTTCGGGCATGAAATCTTCAGAATTCGATTATTTTGTCTTTCAAAGCTGTATATCTTTGAGTCTTCTTTAATATGGAACTTGAATCAGCTCAATCCGATATCGGAGTAAAAGGCTCTGCCCAAAATACGACAGATGCGCAAAACTGGAATTTCCAAAACTGCACTTCGTTGAAACGCCCTTTCAAGTTTCCAATCTCCAAAATTAATATGTCAAGTCCATTTTTGCCCTTATTTGACCACATTTCATCCTAAATTATTTCATTGTGTCCCAATATTAATTTATCTGCAAAATAAACTAAAACACATCAAAACGTTCATCAAACCCGAGAACTAAACAAAATATTATTAAAGGGGCGGTAAATAATGATATATTTTCCACTCATCATTTCGCCAAGATTACAAACACTTGCAAGCCTTGACTACCGCCATGGCAAATATGGTTGTACCTCGTGCTGGGGGAAATTCTGAGAATGTGAGGCGCGAGGAGCCTCTGAATGGGTTGGGGGATGATATCCTCACTTTTGATGATGACATGGCAGATTATGCAACAGGCAGAGTGATTGGGTCTCAGGCAGAATTTCAGAAGCTCCGGGATCAGGTTGAAACAGTTACCCACAAAATGAGGGGTAAACATGAAGAGTTGTTAGATTATGAGGCAATGACCTTCGGAGAACAGCTGCCAGCTCAGTTTAAAATGTCCGACATGGCCAAGTTTAATGGGAATGGAGACCCGAGAGTCCATCTGCAGCAATATGTCTCAGTAATGAGTTCAGTGGGCATATCACAGCACCATGTCCAAAAGATGTTTGGGATGTCACTCGAGGGGGCACCTGTGGTTTGGTATCATAGCCTTGAGAAGAAGGTTAAGGAAGATTGGAGAGAACTAGCTGATGCTTTTCTGAAGCAATATGTTACAGACTTAGAGATTGACTTGTCACTCCGTGATTTGGAGAACACTAAACAGAAGCCAGAGGAAAGTTTCAAATAGTATGTGGATCGCTGGAGAAGCCAGCTTTTGAAAATGCAGACTCGGCCTTCAGGAGAAAGACCAAATTAAGATGATTATCAAGGGCACCAAGCCCTCTATTTATGGTAAGCTGAGGAGGATGACCTCCATGATTACTGATTTCCGACAGTTGAGAGGGACTTTTATGGATATTGAAGAGAGAGGAGGCTGAAAACAGAAAGTTTTATGGCCAGAAT
Source organism: Zanthoxylum bungeanum (assembly GCA_019454045.1). NCBI lineage: Eukaryota > Viridiplantae > Streptophyta > Magnoliopsida > Sapindales > Rutaceae > Zanthoxylum > Zanthoxylum bungeanum. Next base: position 38,078 of record SKCR01048750.1, on the reverse strand, counting down.
AGAAGAACTTTTGGGGGCATTATGAGACTAAACCCGCTACTGTCGAGGTTGCTGCCATCAAGAACCGGCATTTCTCTAACCTGGGGAAGCCGTTATCTAAGGTTCTTGAGAAGTTGAAGGGACAAGGACTCCTAAAACCCTTAGAGCCTAAACCACTTCCAGATCCTATACCACCCAACCTTGACCTAAGCTTGTATTGTCACTTCCATCAGAGGAGAGGCCACGAAACTGACAACTGCACCCGCCTTAGGCATGAAATCCAAAACCTCATCGATGCTCACAAAATACCCGACCCAGAGAAGAAACAACCCAACACATATTGGAACCCCCTACCAAATTACCACTCCGTTCCACCACCCACCTACATGATCAACTCTGGATTGCCCGAAACTTTTGTCTTCCAAACCCTTAACCACCAAGCTTCTTACATGGAGATAGGGGATGACAGTGAAGAACCATAGGTCAAGAAAGAAGGCAATGCTGCGAATGATGAAGTTGTTCCTCCTAGTTTATTTGATCCTGCATTTTTAATATAGACATTGATTTGGTCTACCTGTTCAAACCATTTCTTAAATGATAATAAAGACGTTCATTTCGTTTACTTGCCTAAGTCTCTCCCTCCAACCTGCAACATGAGTATATTTGAGAAAAGCATTCAAACTTGGTACTATGAAATTCAGTGATGTTTAGTACACGGGGAATCTTCGAAAGCAACAACAGTACAGTCAGTTTCAGAAATGAATCAGTAACATCTTGGGGGCGAGGCCCACATTATCAGCATCAGTTTAGGGGCTTAGGCCCACATCAGCATCAGTTTGGGGATGAGTCCCAGGGCCGAGGCCCACATCAGTATTAGCTTAGGGCCAAGGCCCACATCAGTTTCAGTTTTGGGGATGAGTCCCAGGGCCGAGGCCCACATCAGTTACAGTTTAGGGATGAGTCTCAGGGCCGAGGCCCACATCAGTATCAGCTTGGGGCGAGGCCCACATTAGCATCAGTTTAGGGCCGAGGCCCACATCAATATCAGCCCAGGGACGAGGCCCACATCAGTATCAGTCTGAGGCTGAGGCCCATATCAGTATCAGTTTAGGGTCGAGGCCCACATCAGTATCAGCTTGGGGCGAGGCCCACATCAGCATCAGTTTAGGGCCAAGGCCCACATCAGTATCAGCATCAGTTTAGGGGCTGAGGCCCACATCAATTTCAGTTTTGGGGATGAGTCCCAGGGCCGAGGCCCACATCAGTTTCAGTTTAGGGACGAGTCCCAAGGGCGAGCCCACATCAGCATCAGTTTGGCCGAGTATGGCACTCCGAAAGTGGAGCATGGTTCGAAAATGGACTACTATCACATCTCGCCGAAAATGGCACTCCGAAAGTGGAACATGGTTCGAAAATGGACTACTTTCACATCTCGCCGAAAGTGGCACTCCAAAAATGGAGTACGGTTCAGAAATGGACCAAGGAAGGCCTAACCCATCGGAAAATGATACATATCCATGCATACATGCATACATATCACATACATGCAAAGTTTGTTTTGTGTTTGCAGGTTTGTAGCGGCAAAGACCATCTCATCAAATAACGGTTCAAAAATGAGCCACATTCTCGCACAGCACGGTTCGGAAATGGACCCTACCACAACAGATGCCGAAAATGGTGCCCCAAAATGGAGCACACATAGCAGACGCCGAAAATGGCACTCCAAAATGGAGCACCCACAATAGATGCCGAAAATGGCGTTCCAAAATGGAGCACACACAGCAAAGGCCGAAAATGGCATTCCAAAGTGGAGCACACACAGCAAATGCCGAAAATGGCGTTCCAAAATGGAGCACACACAGCAAAGGCTGAAAATGGCGTTCCAAAATGGAGCACACACAGCAAATGCCGAAAATGGCGTTCCAAAATGGAGCACGCACACAACAGATGCCGAAAATGGCACTCCAAAATGGAGCACACACACAAAAGATGCCGAAAATGGCGCTCTAAAAATGGAGCACGGTTCGGGAATGAACCAGGGGTTGCAGCACCTCACCACCAAATCAACTCAACTCAACACATGGTAAGTCAAGTGGCAGCTGGCGAGCCAGGTAAGTAAAAATGCATTGCATAACTTTGATAGGATTGTCACTGTTACACATTACACAAGTCCCATCAAAGTGGGGGCGACTGTAGGCACTACATTTTTGCATGTGAGTCCCTATGATGAGTCTCATCTGGAGACACTACCTTTTTAGTTAAGGATATTGCGGGAAACGGTCGTCGGAAGGGAATCGGTGTTTCATTAGATTTTTATTCACTTATTTAGCTCCAAGCTCGCTCGGTGGACCTCCGTTTTAAAGCACCTTTAGCCTAAAAAACCCAGAACTATTTAACCTTGGCCCAAACTCACTCACCAAACCAACACAACACTTAACTTACCAAGACAAAGCCCACGCCCACACCCACCTAGGCCCACACGCCTATGGCCTCTAAAATACACCCAAATTAAATTAAATATTAATTAAATTAAATATTAACTAAATAAAATATTAATTAAGTCATTTACCAAATTAAATAAGACATAAAATATAATTATACCAAATTAAAATATTGTAACTTCCGAATCCAAAATATTATATACTATATTAAAGAAATATTATGCCTAATTAAAATCAATCATAACCAATTAAAAATATTGACTTCCTAATCTAACAAATTAAATGCCTAATTAACACCAATCAAATATTCAACCTTCCTAATTCACCAATTTTGTCCCCCCTCAATCCATTGATTTCCTTATCCAACACCAAATCAAATCCTCTCTTTAATGCCAAAATCCCTTCCTTGTGAGACAAGGAGAAACCCTACCCTCTCTCTATAAATATAACACAAAATCCAACCCTTCAAGGACTTCATTCTCTCGGCACTTCAACCAAAAATAATACAAACCCAAAACAATTTTCTCTCTCCTATCTCTCACGTAAACAACAAAATAATAAACTCTCAAAATCACCAGCCCCTCATAAAAACAACAAATCTAATCTCTTGAAACACTCGCATCTTCCCCTCCTCTCTGGATCCACGGCAGCCCTCTCTCTCAAACAAAACAAATAGCCACCAAAGTCCACCCCCTGACCGACAACTAGCCCTCACTGAAAGCCACAAACCGAACACACAAAGCCACGTGAAATAAGCCAAAACCCACCGAAAGAAGAGAACCCTAGCAGTTCACACATGGCCACGTGAAACAGACCACAACAGCCCTTAGATCCCACTAACCAGCCCTCCACGTGAAGACCACAACAGCCCTTAAATCCCACGAGCCAACCCTCCACGTGAAGACCATAACAGCCCAACAAACTGACCGATAATCACCCCTGAAATCTGCCTTGCAACCACCAAAAACTGCACCAGAAAACTGCACCTTAAACCCCTTAAACAACCGAAAAAATAGTAGCCTAAAACACCAAAAATAGTGACCAAAATACGGCAACAATACGGCAGCGAAACGGCAGCAAAACATAGTCAAAACAGTAGCTTGAGCAGCGAAACAGCGATGTAAAATGCAAACCAGTGAACCATAAAAGTTGAAGAGCTTTAACCCTTCCGATCTCCGTGAAACGCAAGTCCGAAAGTCGACAAAAAAGGTTAGACCTAAGGGTATTTTCCACATCCATTTTCAGTTGTATTTTTACTATTTATTGAGTTTCGTTTGCATGATTATTATGGAGTGATGCATGTTGTGGCCTTTAAATAGATAAAAAAAAATGCATGTATTATAAAATGATGTATGTTGTGGCCCTTGAATAAAATGAAAAGTGTGTCGCCTCTCGTGGTATATAGGATGGAAACCCGGACATAAATTCTGTAGCCGATTCCGAAAGGACGGTAGTATGATCTGTACTCGGGATACAACTCCACGTACCACTTGAGTAAACGACACCTTCTTTTGTTTTATGTTGCTTTGATTTATTTATTATTCGTCATTTAAATTCCAAATGTTACTTGTTTATGTAATTATGTGATCGAGCGTATGGGCTTGGTAAGTCGGATTAAAGGTCCCCTATTTTGAGGGGTTAAAACCATTTACCACGATGCTTTGCCGCACCGGTTGATGTGTGTTCGGTTGAATGTAAGATGTGTTCAATCGGGTATACTAAGTTTGATATTATTGTCTTTATTATTTGTATGCATGATGCGATCGAGCGCATGGGCTTAGTAAGTCGGATTAAAGGTCCCCTATTTGGAGGGGTTAAAACCATTTGCCACGATGCTTTGCCGCGCCGGTTGATGTGTGTTCGGTTGAATGTAAGATATGTTCAATCGGGCATACTAAGTTTGATATTATTGTCTTTATTTTTCATATGCATTATTTGATCAAGCGCATGGGCTTAGTAAGTCGGATTAAAGGTCCCCTATTTTGAGGGGTTAAAACCCTTTGCCGCGCCAGTTGATGTGTGTTCGGTTGAATGTAAGATGTGTTCAATCGGGTATACTAAGTTTGATATTATTGTCTTTATTATTTGTATGCATGATGCGATCGAGCGCATGGGCTTAGTAAGTCGGATTAAAGGTCCCCTATTTTGAGGGGTTAAAACCCTTTACCACGATGCTTTGCCGCGCCGGTTGATGTGTGTTCGGTTGAATGTAAGATGTGTTCAATCGGGTATATGAAGTTCCATATAGTTATCTTTATCTTTGTACGCATTGTAATGAAAAGCGCTTGGGCTTATTGTGTTGGACTAAAAAGGTTCTCCATTTGGGGGAAGAAAAGCCTAAAAGGCTACCTTTACCACGATATTTGCCGCGTCTTTCATCTATTGATTGCATCTTCTATCCTTGTCTTGGCTTGATTTATTATCATTTGTGTATCCATGTCATGATAGCATTTGGGCATTATTTCTCGTGGTATATAGGATGGAAACCCGGACATAAATTTCATAGTCGATTCCGAATGGATGGTAGTATGATCTGTACTCGGGATACAATTCCACGTACCACTTGGAAAAATGCCCACGTGTGTGTTTGTGTCATTATTAGTTATCTTCCTTTGCACCACATCACGACATGTTTATTTTAGCATATAGTTGTTTTTTTACCTTATGCATTTGTATTACCTATAGTGATCTATTTATATTGTGCGCTTAAATGTCTTTCCTTAATATGCATGCTTGTATGAATGCTATTTGTTTGAGCCTATGTGTCTACGATTGTGAAACTGTATGTCTTCCGTATGTCGATTTATCTTTATGCATGAATTCGGACATAGATATATACAAATAGGTTGTATGTAAACATGAAAATATGTTATGTGTAAATTTAGATATGAGCTTTGTAACTATGCATGCAAACTTAGGAATGACTTATTCTTGGAAATATGATGCTTGGGCTTGGTTAGATTATTGCATAAATCATTTTATTACAAGTGGCATAAGTAAGGGACCATTCCGAACCCAACGGTTTGAGGTCTTCCCTTGCGAGGGGTGAGTGCGGCCTTAAATCCTTGTCCCGGTTCACACCGGGTGGCGACCCAATTATTCTTCTGTTTAGTCCCCTGCGGGCTACTCCGTACTCCCAACCGGGCCGCGAGCCCTAGAATAGCATGCGTCGCCCAGTTTTTGTGTCCCCACAGGTAGACCATTGTCCAAGGTATTGGAGAAATTGAAGAGACAATGACTTCTGAAACCCTTAGAAACCAAACCACTCCCAAATCATCCACCACCACATCTCAACCTAAACCAATATTGCCAATTCCACCAACAGAAAGGCCACGATACCGAAAATTATGCCCGACTCCGCCATGAAATCCAGGACCTTATAGACTCAAAAAAGATACCTGACCCTGAAACAGAACACCCCAACACACACCAGAACCCTTTACCAAATTACCACTTTGTCCCGCCACCAACCTATATGATAAACTCTGGCCTACGCGAGAACCTTGTCCTCAAATCCTTTGACCTCCAAGCTGTTTGCCTTGGGATTTGGGATAGTAACAGCGAAGATGAAACCGAACATGGGAAGAGTTTCTGGGTAGACTTCTCTAGTAGTGATGAAGAAGAAGTGAGGGGTATGACACGCAGCGAGCGTTTCTACAATGATATAACTGATAAGGGTAAATGAGTGTTATCAGAGGGTAGAGAAGTGGCTGAGAACACAAAACGTGCCGAGGGAGATGTAGTGCTGCAGCAGTTGAGGAAAACCCGAGCACAAGTGAGTATCTGGGATTTGTTGTGTGCATCTCAGGAGCACAGGCGGGCCATGGTTGAGGCCTTGAGCAAGATAGTAGTGACGGAAGATGCCAACCCCGCAATGTTTGTTGGGTCAGTACAAAATGAGACTTTGCAGGCAATCACTTTTTCTGAGGAAGAACTCCCAGCTGATGGGAGAAATCATAATAGACCTTTGTTTATCAGAGCTGAAGTGAGGGGTGAAAGGATATTTTGTGTGATGGTGGATGACGGCTCGTCCATCAATGTGTGCCCGTTGAAGATTTTGGCCAAGCTGGGTATGAAAACAACAGACCTAGATCCCTCTAGTATGACTATCAAGGCTTATGATGACAGTAAGCGAGGAGTTGATGATACCTTTGTAGCAGCAGTCAAGGTTGGTCCTATTGAGGACGAAGTCGAGTTCACAGTGCTGGATATCCCAGCCACTTTTGCCTTGTTGTTGGGAAGGCCTTGGTTTCATAAGCTTGGGGCGTGCCCTCCACTCTGCATCAGATGATTAAGTTCCCATATGGGGGAGAGATTGTCACCATCCGAGCTGAGGTATTTAATGTTGTGGCTGCCTTGGAGATACAGCCTTTCACGAGGTTTCAGGTGTCAGCAACTTTTGAGGAATGGGTGGATCTTAGGGTGGCTAGGATCATGAAAAAAATGAAGTTTGAGCCGAGTGAAGGTCCAAAATTGCCAGATTTCAGAGGACAGACTACTCGGAAGGGTTTGGGATACACATATGATGAAGAAAAGCCGAAGATTAAAAAGAAATGGTTGAAACTGGCAGATTGTTTTGTGAAGGCTTCAGGGTATCAGGGTGATCCCGAACCGATAGAAGTTAACGGGATTGTGGTACCTGGTTTTGAGATCTTCAAGAGATGTGGGCGAGAAGATGCTGACCAAAGAAGTTGGGAAGAAGCAGAGAATTGGGAAGAAGAACTGATGAAGTTGGAGAGCCTGACTCTTGAAGAGGATATAAAGCCTGAAGAGAACCTGGTTGCAGAGGAAGAAGTGTCTATAGATGATGAAGACATTTACCTTCCTGATTTGTTTGAATGTACTTCCGCATTATCCAATAATAAAGACATTTCTTTTGCTTACTTGTGTGAGTCATTTCCATTTTCTCTACATGAATCAAGCATATTGATATCAGTTCAGCCAGAACTACTGCATTTAACTTGGGTACATCTGAGAACCCCAAGGAAATTCTGATTGCAAGTGAAGTTACCTCCGATGAGAGGGAGAGAAATTAGAAGAAGTAGTTGGTCAAATATGCCAAAGTGTTTGCTTGGTCCTATGAGGACATGCCTGGAGTAGACAGAAACATTGCCCAGCACACAATACCAACTTATCCGAATATGAGGCCGGTGAAACAGAAAACTTCGACGGATGAGACCAGAATGGGCTGAGAAAGTCAGAGAAGAGGTTAAGAAACAGATAGATGTGGGGTTCCTGGAAGTAGTGAAGTATCCTGAGTGGTTAGCAAATATTGTGCCAGTACCGAAGAAAGATGGGAAAGTCAGAATGTGTGTGGATTACAGAGATCTCAACAAGGCTTGCCCGAAAGATGATTTTCCTCTACCGCACATAGATGTTCTGGTTGATAGTGCGACTATATCTGCTATGTATTCTTGCAGATAGGTTTTCAGGTTACAATCAGGTGCTCATGGCTGAGGAAGATAAGCACAAGACTGCATTTGTTACCGAGTGTGGGTACTTATTGTTACAGGAAATGCCGTTTGGGCTCAAGAATGCGGGAGCTACGTATCAACGGATGGCCACTACCTTATTTCATGACCTGATGCACAAAGAGATTGAAGTGTATGTGGATGACATGATGGTGAAATCAGAGACAAGAATTGGGCATATAGAAGCACTAGAGAGGTTCCTTCAGAGAGTTGACAAGTACAAATTGCGGCTGAACCCCAAGAAATGTGTGTTTGGGGTAACATCAGGAAAGCTGCTATGGCATACAGTGGGAATGGGAGGAATTGAGGTAGACTCTGAAAAGATCAAAGCAATCACAGAGATGCCAGCACCGAAGAATGAGAAATAAGTCAGAGCATTCTGGGGAAGATTCAGTACATCAGTCGGTTCATCGCCAAGTTGACGTCAGTGTGTGAGCCTATCTTCAAACTGTTGAGAAAAGATCAGCCGGTAAAGTGGAATGAGCAGTGTCAGTCAGCTTTCGACAAGATCAGAGAATACTTGGTAAAGCCTCCTGTGTTGAAACCTCCGAGATTGGGCAGACCTTTGATATTGTATTTGGCCATAGAATCGGAAGCACTGGGGGCAATGATGGTACAGGCAGATGAGACAGGGTAGAACATGCAGTTTACTATCTGAGTAAGAAGATGCTCCTGTATGAGGCTCAATATCAAGAAGTAAAAAGATCTGTCTAACAGTGGTATGGGCTTCCAGAAAATTGCGGCATTATTTTCAGTCTTACAAGATCCAGGTAGTGGCAAAGGAGACTCCTCTGAAATATCTGCATTCAGTACCTTCGCTAGTTGGGAAATTGGGCAGATGGTTAGTATTGCTGACATAGTTTGACATTGAGTATCTCACCACCAAAGTGGTCAAAGGACGAGCAGTAGCAGAGTTTCTGGCATTGCAACCTGTTGAAGGGGATCAGTATAAGTTTGAATTTCCAGATGAAGAGATCCAAGCAATAACAGTTCAGAGATGGAAAATGTACTTTGACAGAGCAGTGAATTGCAAGGGAGCCGGAATTGGGATTGTGTTAGTGACCTCCGAAGGAGAGAACCTTGCCTTTGGCCAAAAGGTTGACATTCAGAGTAACAAACAACATGGACGAGTATGAAGCATGTGCTTTTGGTTTGACTGCATTGATAGCCTTGAAGGCCGAGAGTGTGGAGGTCTATGGAGATTCGATGCTGGTGATCCAGCAGATGCGAGGAGAATGGGAATTGAAAGAAGAACGGTTGAAACCTTACCTTTTTCACCTCAGAAAATTGGCACAGGTTATCCCGATTGTAAGTTTCAGCACTTGTCGAGAGAAAAGAAGAGAGATCAGATAGCAGATGCATTAGCTACACTTGCAGCGACTTGGGAAAATCCAGAAAAATTAGTGATGAGACCGTTGATGCTGACGACAGCCAGAAAACCTGTTTATGAGATAGAGAGAATTCTGGAAATAGAGGTCGAGGACGGTAAGCCTTGGTATTATGACATTCAGAGGTATCTGGAACGTGGAGAACTCCCAGAGGGAGCAGGCAGAAATGACAGAATAGCCATTCAGAGGTTAGCTTCCCAGTATGTGATTTTGAAAGGGGAACTGTACAAGAGGCAAGAAAACGGTATTCAGTTGAAATGTGTGATAAAAGAAGTGGCTCAGCAGGTAATGGAAGAAGTACACTCCGGGGTATGTGGTCCGCACATGAACGGGTTGAATCTGTCCCGCAAGATAGTGAGACAAGGTTTTTACTGGTCAACCATGGAGACAGACTGTGCGAAGACGGTAAAGCACTGTCATAATTGTCCGGCACACAGCAATTTGAATCATTTGCCGCACACAGAGTTGCATGGGCTGTCAGCGCCATGGCCTTTCTCAGCATGGGGAATTGATATGATTGGAGAGATTCGACCGAATGCATCGAATGGGCATCGCTTTATAGTAGTGGCAGTAGACTACTTCTCGAATGGGTGGAAGCCGAATCATTCCGCAATGTTACAGAAGCAGATGGCAAAGTTCATAGCTCGGAATCTCATTTTTCGGTACGGTATGCCGCATCATGTAGTGACGGACAACGGAGTTCAGTTTCAAGGAGAAACAAAGGCAATGCTACAGAAATATGGGATAGGCCATCACAAGTCATCACCGTATAGGCCGCAGGAAAATGGGGCAGTTGAGGCAGCCAACAAGACATAAAGACGATTTTAGCCAAGATGACAGAAAACTGCAGAGATTGGGCCGACAAACTACCATATGCTTTGTGGGGGTACAGAACATCAGTAAGAACAGCAACATGGGCCACACCTTTCTCTCTAGTCTACGGAATGGAAGCAGTATTACCAGTGGAAGTGGAAATATAGTCTATGAGGGTATTAGCAGAGACAGAGTTACCGGAACAAGAATGGGTCGCACAGAGGTTTGATCAGTTAGCACTGCTGGATGAGAATAGAACGAAGGATTTGTATCACATGCAGTTGTATCAGAAGAGACTAGCCCGAGCATTCAATAAAAAAATAAGTCCCACCAAGATCGGAAAAGGGTGATTTGGTACTTAAGCTGTCGAGGCCGTCGACGACAGATCCGAGAGGAAAATTCAGACCTAACTGGGAAGGACACTACATAGTGCAGAAAGTAATGGGAAATGGGGCAGTGAAACTGTCATACTTGGAAGGTATCGAGTTCACTGAGCCGATCAACGTGGACAGATTGAAGCAGTATTTTGCCTGAGAAAGAGAAAACTTGGCAGAAGGCATAACCCGACGGGATAAGAAAACTCATGCATGCATGCATACACGTAAACACATTTTGGCATTCATTTGTGTTTGTTTTGTATTCGCAGGTTTTGAAGAAGAAAAGAGAAGGCGGGCGAAGACAACTGATTAGAAGCATCAACATACCAGCAGCATTTTTGGGATGCATCCCAGGGGGCGAGGCCCACATCAATACTAGCAGCAGTCTTGGGGATGCGTCCCGGGGTTGAGGGCCACGTCAACACATATACCAGTTGCAGCTATTAGGATGCGTACCAGGATCGCGGTCTACAGCATTATCAGTTTCGGGATGCGTCCCAGGGTCGAGGCCCACCTTTTGTCAGCGGTATTGGGATGCGTCCCAGGGTCGAGGCCCCCATTGTCGGTTGTAGTTATTGGGATGCATCCCAGGATCGGGGTCCACTGCATTATCAGTTTTAGGATACGTCCCAGGGTCGAGGCCTACCTTTTTTCAGCGGTATTGGGATGCGTCCCAGGGTCGAGGCCCCCGTTGTCGGTTGCAGCTTTTGGGATGCGTCCCAGGATCAAGGTCCACTGCATCATCAATTTCGGGATGCGTCCCAGGGTCGAGGCCCCCGTTGTCGGTTGCAGCTATTGGGATGCGTCCTAAGATCGAGGACCACTGCGGCATCTACTCAGCTCGAGACAGCAGGCAAGTCAGGTGGCAGCTGGCAAACCAGGTAAGTGAAAATACATTGCATAACTTTGATAGGATTGTCACTGTTACACATTACACAAGTCCCATCAAAGTGGGGGCGACTGTAGGCACTGCATTTTTGCATATGAGTCCCTCTGATGAGTCTCATTTGGAGGCACTACCTTTTAAGTCACGGGAAACGGACGTCGGAAGGGGAAATTCAGAATAGACGTGTCATCAAATTCATTTCACAAGTTCATTGTTTCCGTTCGTGCTGCGTTTGTTACTTCGTTCGAACGTCAGGCAGATTACGGGCGTTCGTGTAGCGTTCGAAGAGGCGTTCGAGGTGTCGGGTGTCGGTATTTCTGGTTTTGCTGCTAGCTCACACCCAAGCCCAATTAGCCCACCAAAGCCCATTAAAATATTAATTAAATCATATACCAAATTAAATGAAATATTAATTAAATCATATACCAAACTAAATAAAACATTAAATAAAATCATGCCTAATTAAAATCAATCAACCAATTATATTCCCAATCAAATATATCTTATTCCTAACTTAACAAATATTATGCCTAAACAAACAAATTAAATATATTAACGTCCTAATTAGCCAAATTTTGTCCCCCCTCAAATCTTAGGATTTCCTTGTTTGACACCAAATCAAATCCCCTTTAAATGCCAAATCTCTTTCCTTGTCAAACAAGATTTAACCCTAGCCCTTTGCCTATAAAAAAACCCAATTCCAACCCTTGAGACCCCTAGCTCATTCATACAAAAAAAAACTATCTTCTCTCACACATACACATTTGACAAGCAAGAAAGCTCTCTCACATACACAAACAAGCAAAAAGAACTTCTTTTCTTCTCCCCTAGGACGAAAATCACAGCCACCAAACACCTCATATCACCGAAAATACACCTCTAAAAACAGTGAGCAGAAACCGCATAAACAACAGCCACATACACGCATAAGCAGCAGCAGCCATACACGCATAACATCACCACCGAAAATAAACCCCCAAACAGCAGCCCGAACACCCAAAACAGTCCTTATTTATTGAAAACCAGTAAGCCAATATTGTGACCAGAACACATTAGCAATAGCAGCGAATCGAAGTCAAAACAGTAGCTCGAGCAGTGGAACAGCGAGGAAAGGCGTGAACCTGTGAACCGGAGGAGTTGCGGAGCATCCCCCTTTTCCGACGACCGTGCACCGTACTTCCGAGAGTCGACATAAAAGGTTAGACCTGAGGGCACCTTTCTCATTAGTTTATATTCGTCTTTTATTGTTTATTGAATTCTATTCGCATGAGAGTCATTTTTGAATGCATGTTGTGGTTGTGAATAAAATGGAAAATGTGTCGCCTCTTGTGGTATATAGGATGGAAACCCGGACATAAATTTCATAACCGATTCTGAATGGACGATAGTATGATCTGTACTCGGATATAACTCCACGTACCACTTGAGTAAAGGCTCATATTTCGTTTTTCTGTTGTTTTGATGTTGTTTATTATTCGTTATTTAATTTCTGCATGTTATTCGTTCGCATATGTTTGATCTAGCGCATAGGCTTAGCAAGTCGGATTAAAGGTCCCCTATTTTGAGGGGTTAAAACCCTTTACCACGATGTTTTTACCGCGCCGGTTGATGTATATTCGGTTGAATTTAAGATGTGTTCAATCGGTATACGAAGTTAGATTATTGTTCTTTTATTTTTATATGCATTGGTGATAAAGCGCATGGGCTTAGTAAGTGCGATTAAAGGTCCTCTATTTTGAGAGGTTAAATCTTTACCACGATATTTTGTCGCGCCGGATAATGTATATTCGATGGATTGAGATATGTTTAATCGGATACACGAAGTCCGATATCGTTTTCTTTACTTCTTTATATATGTATTGTGTTGTTTGCGCATGGCTTAGTAAGTGCGATTAAAGGTCCTTTATTTTAAGAGGTTAAATCCTTTACCACGATGCTTTGCCGTGCCGGATAGTATAGTTCGATTGGATGCGAGATGAGTTCAATCGGATACGTGAGGTCCGACATTGTGGATTTGTTTGTTTATGTATGTGTTGTATGCATCAGGTCTGGTTCCTTTCGAACACGTTCTCGAACGCCACAAGAACACGAACCTTATGTTTACTATTCGAACGCGTTATCGAACGTTACACGAACACGCACGCATTTTCTTAGTTTCATCATGCATCAGGTCCGGTTCCGTTCAAACGCGTTCTCGAACGCCACATGAACGTAAACCTTCTGTTTACCGTTCGAACGCGTTCTCGAACGCTACGCGAACGTACACGCATTTTCTTGGTTTCATCATGCATCAGGTTGGTTCCGTTCAAATGCGTTCTCGAACGCTATACGAATGCGAACCTTCTATTTACCGTTCGAACGCGTTCTCGAACGCTGCACGAACGCTCACCCACTGCACTGAGTCATTTTCATCACATCACGACATGTCTATTTTAGCATATAGTTGTCTCTTTTTTTACCTTATGCATTTGTAGTACCGCTTTAGGTATGTATTTTCGTCATGCGCTTAATTCTCTTTCCTTAATGTGCATGCTTGTATGAATGTTATTTGTTTGCGCTTCTGTGTCTACCAATGTGAAATTGTATGCTTTCCGTATGTCAATTTATCTTTATGCATGAATTCGGACATAGATTATATACAAATAGGTTGTATGCAAATATAAAAATGTGTTATATGTAAACTTAGATATGAGCTTTGTACCTATGCATGCGAACTTAGGAGTAAATTATCCTTGGAAATATGTTGCTTAGGTTTGGTAAGATTATTGCACAAATCCTGTTATTCCAAGTAGCATAAGTAAGGGATCATTCCGAACCCAAACGGTTTGAGGTCTTCCCTTGCGAGGGGTGAGTGCGGCCTTAAATCTTTGTCCCGGTTCACACCGGGTGGCGACTCCATTATTCTCCAGTTTATTCCCCCGCGGACTACTCCGTACTCCCAACCGGGCCGCGAACCCGGAACAGCATGCGTCGCCCAGTTTGTGTTCCCACAGCAGTCACGCTTCCAGTGACCCCGTTTGCCACAATTTAGGCAGACATTTTGGGATATGTCCTATGTCTTCCCAGAAGATTATAATGATTTTGCCTTTGCCATTTTTCCACACCCCAGAAGCCTTTGGCCAAGCCTTGGCCTTCTGGGATGTCGAAGTAAGATGCGCCTTGCGCTTCTTGCCCTATTGCAAACTCTGGCTTTGTCTCCTTGAGTATAGCCATTAACTCTCCAAGAGTTTTCTATTGCAATTTGTACTTCTAAGATTTAAAGATAGATCTATGAAGATCCTTCAATTTCAATATCATACTATAAGGATCTAATCCTTAGTTCTGACTAAGAAATTAAGGAGTCTTTGCGGCAAGCGTAACAGATTAAGAACTAAAGTTATCATCACATGAATATTCATAATATCATGTTCTATTATTTGCTCAACTCCGGGCTTAGGCTCGAGATGTCACTTTATCAAATAAAGTAACTTCTCGGTTCCCAGGACTATCCTGAGGTATCATTCCCAAATTGAAAATTAAAGCCGTTTAAAGACATTTTCACCCATGATTATGTTTTAAACACTAATCTTTCAATTATCTTGATTGCTATAGTCCAGCTATCAAATCAACGATTTTAGGTACTATTTATTATAATGATTACTATAGTCTAATTATATAATCAACTATAATTTAAATAGGTTAAATTCAAATATATTGATTACTATAATCCAATTATATAATCAACTATAATTGAAGTAGTTTGAATACAGTCCAATTGTTTTATTAAAACAACGATTAAATATTAGTCCAACTAATATATTAATTTATATTGACGAAAAAGAAATGAGCGCGTATTTATAATAAGGTTCCATAAAAATCTGTTTGACAGATAACATATTAGATATGAACGGGAAGAAACTGGGTTTCTCATTCCTGAATAATTTGGGAATGCTAGGCATATGTTTGGTTGATACCAAACTAAAACCCAAATTGGATAAGTGCCAAATGTAGGTTATCCTAGGGATACCATAAGTATTGTACTTATAAACCTCACAAGAGAACAATTAGATTGTTGCTCACCATGCGGTTTTCCTAATAGGAATACCGATATGCAGTGGTAAGTGGGAGGATAGTAAAACTTGATGAAAATCGGAGTAATACTATTCCAGGCGTCGAATCTTAATGGAACATAAATAGTTCATCAAGGATGAAACTATACCATTAATCTTCAAATACACAAGAACCGCGTAGGCCGGAGAGAATCAGAAAACAACCTGGGGCTTGGGTTTCTGATCTCACCTCATAAAGATGTTAATCTTATTGAGGTATACCAACTGACTACGAATGAGGAAGTGATACAAGGTATCGACTCCCTATTATGGCAAAGTGCCATGATATCCGAATTGGATTCCATGTAAATCAACTATGTTTAGACACTAGTTGATGTACCGCAAGGCATTATGCCTATTGGTACTATATAAGTCTTCAAGGAAGACATACATGGATGGCAACATACCAACGTACTAAGCTAGGCTTGTAGCGAAAAGGTAGAGTTATCAACATTGTGTTGATTTCGACGAAACCTTTTACCTGTTGCCACGGAAAATCCATTTCGACAATGCTTGCTAATGTTGCATGTTTCATTCATGAAATGTGGCAGCTGAATGCCAAAACTGCTTTCCTTAACGGAAACCTTTCGGAGGATGTTTACAACATCCTAACGGTTTTGTCGAACCATAACAAGCAAACTAGGTTTGCAGGTTATTCGATCCATGTTTGGATTGAAGCAAGCATTAGGTTCTTGGAATTGTCGTTTTGATGTAATCATAATAGTTATGATTTAATTCAAAACGAAAATAATTCTTGTGTATATAAGGAGGTTAGTGGGAGCGCACTGACAGTGAATGTCCTGTTTAATGATGATATATCATTTCTTGGAAATGATATTCCCATAATATAATCGGTGAAAGCTTGGCTTTCATGATAACGACTATAAGTCGTAACAACGGTACTATAAAGATAGTATAACGGAACAGTGAGCTGGAAATCTTCCAAGCAAGATACTATTACCGAATAAACAACAAATGCGGGTTATTGCTGCAGCTGAGGCAGCAATAGAAGCCATTTGGGTCGATAATAAATCTAATTAGATTAGATATAAGTCTGTTAGCAGCTGAGCTAGGCGTCAGCACATGTTAAATAATTAATGGTCTCATCGACGATCCAGATACTTACTTCGATATTCATCTAATTCGTTCGGATCATATATCGTGGCGATGTGATGATCGAATAAATCACATCAGATGATAATCATGCAAATCCGCTGACGAAAACCTTTTCTCAGCAGTTTGAGCCAACCGTACATGGTTCGGGTGTCAAGCACTCGAGTGACTGGCTATAGGCCAAGTGGGAGATTGTTGGACAATTATGACCCATAGCGTCACTATTTGTACATATCACGGTGTTGTTGTACAAATTAACTATGTGACAAAGGAGATTGCACTCTTATCATTTGTGATTAGATCACCTAGATATATAAATGATAAGAGGTCCCTATGATTTGTTCATGGACGGAGAATGATATGAGACAATATCAGTCCACGTAGGATAAATCATTAAATATCCCTAGTCAGAGTATTATCGAGATTGGACATCGATAAATACGTAAAAGACTAGTATTACACTTGTGCACGTTGTGAGGGCACAACATCATAGTTCTCATATATTTGGGTATAGGATACTCATGCAAGTGTAATAGGAGGTTGTGTTTTACCGATGGTACGGGAAACAGCTTCGCTCTGGATAGACCCATGCGGAATCCCATTGGTAGTATGACTATGTGTCTATGGGAGTCTGCAATCAGGGTAGGTGTATTTGGTCTTAACCTGAGACTTGCACCGCTAATACTTGCGACAATCAATATACTTTGGTTGAGGTCGTCCAAGGCTTTAACAGGTTCTGTGTACGCCAATTCTGGGTATATTGAGAATTGTAGTGTGTTGGGTGTGATGTTAAGACAGAAGTATCACTCCAGTCATATGGAGATGATGGTCACATAGGATACGGAACTTGTTCTCTCTTAAATGCTCGAGCTATCGGGATATTATGACTAGGTCATGTATATCCGATTATAGAGACTAGTTACCAGACATCCGATATGTGCTTCGTACGGGGCAGACACAATTCCAGCCTCAGGCCTTGCACGTGATCATCCGATACTGGATCGACATACACAATACTACGGTATACTACGCTTGATATAGATCGCTTATTCCTGTAAGCATGTTTCTGGAGAATTGGGTAGGCATAGCGCTTTGCTAGAGGCCAACCTTGTCTTGTAAATCGGTACAAATGTAGTACTAGGTACTTACGTGTTTGGATAGTCCGACGACCGTATTTACTGCCAACATATCCGGGGATCTCATGGGTCGCTTCCCGAAGATTCACCGATGATGTATGACTCGCACTTTATTAATCTGGGATTAATTAGATGAGAGAGAAAATTAATCTGGGATTAATTACGGAGATATTTTATCTCAGATAAAATATTAATTAAAGAGAGAGAACGATTAATTTGGAATTAATCGATAAAATAATATATTTGATATATTATACGAAATTGGATTTCGACGCGGAATTAAAATTAGATTTTAATTCGGGCGAACGAATTAATTCGTTAGCGACGTGAATAGTGATTTCGCTAGGCGTAATCGTTTAATTACGTCGCGACGGAAAATTCGTTAATTTGGAATTAGCGAACCCGAGCCCGGGATTATTTGCGAGCGCATTCGCATTTCGAATTCGAGTGCGGCACGCAAGTCAAATCGAGCGTCAAATCACAAATCACATCAAGCGTCAAATCAAATGTCACTTTGAGTGATGTGACAACTTGTCACTTGATTTGAGTGATTGATGTGGTAGTTGAAAAGCAATTATTGCTTTTTACTTTTTGACTTTTAATAAATGAAAGTGATTTATGTATTTGTTTTGTTTTTAGAAAATAAAATAAATACATATATAATACATTTTCTTTTTGTTTTTCTCTCTCTCACTTTTCGGTCTTCTCTCTTTTCCCTCCCTCTCTCTTTCACGGCTTTGAGCCTTCTTCTTCTTCCTTCCATTTTTGGTTCGACCGAGTAACAAGCAGAAGAAAAGAGAGTGTTTTGTGGAAAAACAAAAGTGCTAGCACACACTTGGGTCAATACAAAGGTGATAGGGAAACGAACTCTTGAGCTTGGAATCAATTTTGGAGCTTGAAGCTTGGAGCTTCCATGGTGTCTCCCATGACCGAATCTTGGAGGAGCCAAACCAGCCCATGTCGTGCAGTCCACTGCCTCAGCAAGCTACTGCCGAGCTTCAAGGAAGAGCTTGAAGACTTGTGTTCATCGCGTTGCAAGAACCGATCAATGTGAGTAATGTTTCCGCCATTCTCCTTTGTTGTATTCATGCGTTTTTCATCTTGATTTCATGATCTTGGGACCTAATCTAGAAACCAACATAGTGATATTGGGACATGTCTTGGAGACTTACACATGCTACAACCCGAGAAGATCATTTTTGACGTTGGTGTACCATCCATTAAGAATCTCCAGTGAGTCGTTCAGTGTTTATCCACTATAAACACCTACACGTCTATACGAGTCTCCCCAGACTCATGGTTCATTGGGATAAACCACCGGACCAAGTCTCGATATACGACATGTACTAGTCTCAACGGATTTGACTAACCGACCTGTGTTAGCAAATCTTGACCAGGAACTATATTTGATAATATACATTTAGTAGTGACACTTCCTAATGTCAATTACAAACTACCTTTGTAACTGTGTACTGTAATATATATTATTGGGCCTTTGTCTAATATATACATATCACTAAACCACATTTAGTTTCAATCTATTTGTAATCAGATCGAATACGTATATAAAAACAAGATGTGCAACCATAAATAAGTAATATTATGGAAAAAAGTGGATGTTCGTATTCATGAATCAGACATATATACGGTCCGGATTGGCGCTCTGAGCACCAACCCCAACAACCTGGGCAGCCCTTATGTGTATTTGTTGGTCGGTTCGGGCAAAAACGTGTTTTATGACATTTTGCGGAAAAATATTTTCGTAAAAGTTTCGCGATGTTTTCTAAATTATTTATATTGTTAGTTGATAACAAATATAATATGTTTAGGTGAAATATAAATAAATTATTCATATTAGATATTGAAAAATTTATTCGGTAACTTTAAAAAATTTTAAAGTTACGATTTTGCTCGAACAACGCTTTGCTGCGCCTTTGAGTAAGCCCCAACAGTTGCATACATTAAATGCAATCGTGATCCCTACGAAAGTGGCTTAGGTTTATTGGTTTTTAGATTTTTTAATTTTATTTTGCTCGATGACCAGAAAAATATTAAGTTTGGAGGTGTGATGATCAGTTAATATTCATATATTTTCTCCCTTTTATCTTAATATTTTATGGGTGATATCGAGTTTCTCTGTGTTTTGGGTGTGTTTTTACAGGTTAAATCATATCACAACTCAATGGAATTACATAGAGATCAAAACGACAATATACAGAGCAAATCAAGGAAAACTTTGGAGTCAAAACGTGCCTCCCGATGCTGATCACGCGTCGAAACGCGCGCTTTCACAAATTATGACCAGAGAGCCATGAAGATGGGCGCGTCGCGACGCTTCCCCTTGAGCATCGTGACACGCCAGTGATTTCTAGGAAAATTGTGACGCTCGTTCAACGCGTCGCAACACGACAATCACCGGAAGTCAACTTTTGTTGTTGGACTTTGTGATTTTTGATGATATTCATGTATCAAATTGTATTATAAAAATAATGAAAATTATTATTACTATTATCATATATATGCATGATGAAAATTATTGTACTCCGTAGGAGCAATGAAAAGTATTTAAAATTGTGTCATGATCTGCATGACCTCAATTCCAAATTATTTCTTTGTATAATTTATAAATTGTTAATATCATGAATCAAGTGATTAAAAAAATTAGTTATGGATGGTATCAAATTAATTTATTATTAACAATAAAATTATTTATTAAAAATATTTAAGGCAAAAATGCAAAACTCACCCTCTAACTTTCACGTTTTTTCATTTCAGTCCTCTAACTTTCAGTTTTGTCAATTCAGTCCTCTAACTTTCAATTTTTGTCAATTCAGTCCTCCGTTACAAATCTGTTACTGCTGCCAAAACGACGCCGTTTAACAGATGACTGAATTGACAAAAATTGAAAGTTAAAGGACTGAATTGACAAAACTGAAAGTTAGAGGACTAAAATGAAAAAACGTGAAAGTTAGAGGACTGAATTGACCAAACTAATTTAACATTGTACTACTACTAATAATAATATAAATTGAAAACAAATTCCAACATTAGACAAGTAATTAGTGAGCTAAGTAACAACCCATTCATTTTTTTTAAAAAAATTCGTTTATTATTCAAGAAATAATGATCTGATGAAGGTCGATCCTGAACAAGCATTATCTTCAACATTTTCGTGAGACATTAGAGATTACTGTTCAATTACATTAAAATTATATTTATAAATTACATTGTCAAATCAAATATTAAAAATTAAAAAATACATCACTTATCTTTGAAATGTAATCTCTAAAATACATTTTGAAATGTATTGTTGGAATATAATTTTTTTCTTGTTATCATTAAAATTATATTTATTAATTTTCTTAACAGTTGTAGCCTATTTTGTTTTTCTTTTACTATTTAAAAAATAAGAAAAAGAAAAATAATTTAATATGGCCTAAATTAAGGTATAAAAAATGCAAAACTGACCCTCTAGTTTTCACGTTTTTTCATTTCAGTCCTCTAACTTTCACGTTTTTTTCATTTCAGTCCTCTAACTTTCAGTTTTGTCACTTCAGTCCTCTAACTTTCAATTTTTGTCAATTCAGTCCTCCGTTAAACGGCGTCGTTTTGGCAGCAGTAACGGATTTGTAACGGAGGACTGAATTGACAAAAATTGAAAGTTAGAGGACTCGATTGACAAAACTGAAAGTTAGAGGACTGAAATGAAAAAACGTGAAAGTTAGAGGGTGAGTTTTGCATTTTTGCCAATATTTAAATAAAAAAATAAAAAATAAGTTACAAAAATACCCTTAGTTAAAATAATTAATTTATTAAATTACTAAATATTTATAATAAATTTATTATTAATCAAGAATCATCATTTCATCAATTTATAAAATTTTTTTTTTTTTTTGGCGTTCGCATTGAGGCAACCCGCCTCACGCCTCAAAGGCCGATCGCCTCGAGGCGTTATCCGTATTTTTAAACATTGCTCTTAAGAGTGGATTTATATAAAGGTTAGAGATGAGCTTTGGATCAAAGACCTCTCGGTTGTAAGAGTTGTTGAACTTAATGGAACATTCAATGGAACTTGAAGAGAAATGGACGTAGGCAAGAGTTTTGGCCGAACTACTATAAAATCGGTTTTGTATTTCGCTTCCCTTGACTCATTTACTTTATCATTGTTATAGTTTTGAATTTATTAATTGTGGTATTTGGTAAAGCTTGCTCTAGTAATAGCTTAATATTATTAAGAAATTAATTCCACATTTATTTATAATTACCCAATTCACCTCCCTCTTGGGTATAGTGTTGTTATAATACTTGTAGGTAATTTCATTCACACCGCTTGGGGACAAATTTTATTATCACTGAACATGTTACATGTTACATGATATTTGATATATTGATTATAAAATTCTCTCCATGCTCCATACAGGTATGTTAGAAAAATGAAAATCGCATGTCTATTTTGGGATCGGTCTAACTCTAAACAAGTTTAGTTCATAATGGTATCCCAGTTGAGCCCAAATTATTGTTTAGTCAGCTTTTTATGGCAATCAATATCGCAATTCGGGTATGCAAAGCCTTTTCTGAATTTTGCTGATGGATTAAAAGCGTAGTAGTTTGTTTTGTGCAAGATTGGATCACCACCTCGCAGTTCATGTGATATAATCAAACGCCAACAAGGTTGCTTACCCGTTTTAATTCACACGGTTTCATCTGAATGTGTTGCAGAAGAGAATAGACGTGAATGTATATTATAATTTGGCATCACTAAGGAAGACATGAGGAGCTTAAAAGATGTTCAATACCGAGCTGAGTATTGCAAATTCAAATATATATTCTAATTCCTGATGCTTTTCATGGTATCAACAAGTATCCTGGAAACACAGTTGTTTTGAGCAAATGGTAGGCACTAGGCAGGATACCCAAAAGATGGAGGGTTCTTAGCAGCCAGGATAAGTGGAAAGGCCTTCTGGATCCTCTAGATATCGACCTCCGAAGTTACATCGACTTATTCAATCATGAGAAGGCGCGCAGTATGCAGGGGATGGTAAATTTGCAACAAAACATTTCTTCTCCAGAGTCGTTTAGAATTAGGCAATTCATTCGAGTACAAGGTCACCAAGTTCCTATACGCGACATCTAGTATTCCACTTCCTGCTGCGTTTATCTTCAAGTCATTATCCAGGGAGTCTTGGCACAAGGAATCAAACGGGATGGAATACATAGCTGTAGCTACCAACGAGGGAAAAGCTGCGTTGGGCGGGAGGGGCATAGTGATTGCTTGGCGAGGAATGAATGATACAGGATTTTGAATGGGTTAATGATTTTGAATGGCCAATTGTGTCTGCTTCTGAGGTTTTTCCGAAAGCTATGAGTGTCGAGGTTCACAAGGGGTGGCTCTTGGTATATTGTTCAAGGATCATAAATCAGCTTATTGCAAGACTAGTGCTAGAGAGGAGGTAATTGCATTGGTTTCTACATATGATTAAAAAAATGAAATGGGAGCACTAAATTTACATGCTGATACCAGGTTCTTGATGAGGTGGAGAAACTTCTGGCGAAGAATGAGGAGGAAGTCAGTATAACAATAACTGGCCACAGCTTAGGTGCAGCGCTTTCAGTTCTAAATGCAGCTGACATCGTTGTCAATGGGTTCAACAAGACGAAGGATCCAACAACTGGGGTCACCAAGTTGAAGGATCCACCGACTGAACGCTGCCCTGTTACAGCCTTCTGCTTCGGCTGTCCATATGTAGG
Organism: Zanthoxylum bungeanum; assembly: GCA_019454045.1. Taxonomy (NCBI): domain Eukaryota; kingdom Viridiplantae; phylum Streptophyta; class Magnoliopsida; order Sapindales; family Rutaceae; genus Zanthoxylum; species Zanthoxylum bungeanum. Next base: position 14,638 of record SKCR01048750.1, on the reverse strand, counting down.
AGATATGAAATTCAAGAAAAGATGAAGGATCCAACAACTGGGGTCACCAAGTTGAAGGATCCACCGACTGAACGCTGCCCTGTCACAGCCTTCTGCTTCGGCTGTCCATATGTAGGAGATATGAAATTCAAGAACAAGTGTGATTCCATGGAACATCTCCACCTGTTACGTATACGTAATTTTCCTGATCAAGTACCTAATTATCCATTAGTGGTGATAGGATAACGTGGAGTCGGAGAAGAGCTTGTGACTAACACCCAGAAGTCAGAATACTTGAAATTTCCTAGAGACATGCCGAGTTGGCATTACCTGGAGGCTTATCTTCATGGAATTGCCGGAACTCAAGGAGTAAAGGAGGTTTTAAGTTGGAAGTTGAACGGGACATCGCACTCGTGAACAAGACAATGTCTATTCTAAAGGAAGACTATTTGGTGCCTGGTTCATGGTGGTGTTTGGAAAATATGAGGATGGTTCAAGGAGGAAATGGCACTTGGAAGTTGGAGGATCACGAGAAAGAAGATGACGACGTGCTTTGAGTATCAGCAAAGACTCAAAAGTTGTTTGTTAGCTGAAACCAAAATCATTTACAACCTTCTCAATTAGATTGCTATGATCTATTTCCTTTTATCAATAACAAACAAGCAAGTAATATAATCTTATAATAAACAAGACTAGTATTTTCTTTGCACATAGCTAAAGCATATGTAAAATTGCAAAACAGTACAAGAATCATGAGTGACTAAATGTTGAGCTTGGGACATATTAGACTTCCAAAGAACCAGTCCAAACCTTTGATTAATCTGATCCATAGTTGTCCATGGCGTGCCTACGCCTCATGAAAGGTCAAGCCAAACGACCTTCATCAAGCGCGCGCCTAGGCACAAAGCCGCGTGCCTTTGAGATGGGCCTAAGCACGCGTAGGCGTGCCTCAGGCTCAGGGTCTACGCCTCATGAAAGGTCAAGCCAAACGACCTTCATCAAGCGCGCGCCTAGGCACAAAGCCGCGTGCCTTTGAGATGGGCCTAAGCACGCCTAGGCGTGTCTCATGAAAATGTGTGAGAAAACCCTACCCAAATTGACCCATCCAATCCAAAATCAAGTTATATAATATTTCTTCAATATATTAAGATAGGTTTTTGGGTGGGATTTAAATTTCTATAAATAAATTAATTTGTATTATCAATATTTGTATTATTATAATTGTTTTTTTAATATATTTTCAATGATTCCTCTTTGTTTTAGTTGACTAGGTACTTATACCTTCATCGGGCGCACGCCTTGCGCCTTAAGAGGCCCTAAAACCCTTTGCGCCTTGTTAACAACACTCTTATGCTCGAAGAACAACAAAACAATATCTATAACTTGATGTTTTAGTCATCAATTCATAGCACTCTAGATTCAGTAAATTCAAATATAGTGCGGCCAAAGGATTGAGTAATTCAGAGTAACCGAAAAAATATCAAACAAATGGATATCTCAAGTGCTTATAGATAACTAAAAAATTATCATCTCAATTTTAATTTTTTTTAGCCAAATTCTACGTAAATGATCCTCCAAGAAATACATAGAAGATGGAGACTCCAAGCTTTACATGCAACTAAGAAACAAGTAGAAACAAAAGATCATAGAGGAAAATAATAATAGAAATCAAATTAACAAGGGATCTGAGAAGTGAACCATTCCATGACATGAATGGGAGCTTTAATCAACTCCAGAGCCAATTCCACTATTATGGTCAAGCACAAACAACAAGGGCATATGCAAGTCAACAACAGCCTGTACGCAAAATTACCCACATTCACATAAATAATAATAATAATAATAATAATAATAATAATAATAATAATAATAAAACTTCAATCAGAGTCTAGTCCTGGCAAGATTCTATGTTTTGCTTTCACTTAGAAAAAACAGAATCTTTGATGATACACACTTCAAAAAATACAAATTAGAGTTACCATAAGTTGTGACACACAGAATTTTAGTGACAAATTCTAGTATAAAATGAAGAAATATTAGGCACCCAGAAGATTGAACTACAATTAAATTTTAAAGAATGATATTGATAATAAAATGCCAACAAATAAAGTTTAAGTGACAAAATCCAGAAACTTAATAAATTTAAACACCCAGAAAAACTATATGCATCAAAATTGCTCAAAAAACAAATTTTGATGGCATATACATAAAATAGAAAATAAATCATAGATACCCAGAAGACTAAAATGACAAAATATCAGTATGAAATCAAGAACAAAAGACACCCAGATACTGAAAGAGAAAGTTAACTGACCCGACGATCCACACGACGACACCAACAATTGAGATGAGAAGGGAGAGAAGGGCAAAGGGGAGGCCCAAGAGAAAGCCCAATGGCCTGCAATCTCCATCTGCACTGCACATTTTTTTCTTTTCTCTTTTGATTTCTTGAATGAAATTAATAGTTTGGTTGTTGCTTCAGTGAATGATTATGTATTTGTTTCTGTTCCGTTCTGGCTTATTGCTTTACAGAAGGAGGAGGGAGAGAGAGAGAGAGAGACGTTTTGTTGCTTTTGTAGTAAGCAAACAAGAAGCCTAGTGAGCCTACAAAGAGTCAATGGCTTTATGTGATGCTTTCAAGTTTCAACCAACTACGAATCGAATAAAGTAGAACCAAAATAAAATCCCACCCTAAAAGTTTTCAAGATCAAAAGAATAATCATTAAAATGCATTTTTTTTATGTCTTCCTTATCTATTCAATAATTCATCCATCGTTCGTTTTTTTTTTAAACAAATTTGACTTCAAATATTATTTTGATCTCTAACCCATTATGTCAGAGTCATAGCACTGAAGATGGATTTTGATGATGTAACACGAAAAACTTCAACATATATTAGCGGACATTACAAAATTGTCGAAATAATTGATGATAAAGAGTATAATAAATCTGAAGACTCAAACGCCTATTGAAGAATCTTTTATGTGATCTTAGTTTAGGACTCTTTTGGTAAGTGAGTTGATATTTTATGTCTCTAAGTGCATAAGTTATATACACATTCATTTAGATGCATTAGGCTTATGTGCAAAATATTTTCAACTTTCGAATCCTTCATTTTCTGCACTGAGACCGGCATAACGGTTTCCCACACTGGTATACCGGTGACCCTGCCTATCTCGGGCAGATTTGCATGCTCTCTAGAACAGGCTGATCCATACCGATTTCCTATACCGGTCAACTGGAGTTTGCACAACTATTGAAACCGGATGGTTTATACCGATCGACAGACATGTGAGCTAACCAACATATCAACCTTCATACTGTTGGGGTTTTTGGCGCGGAAGCTCGCAGTTCAGGCAAAATCGCAACTTTAAAAACTTTTAAAATTACCAAATAAATTATTCAATATCCAATATGAATAATTCATTCATATTTCACCTAAACATATTTATTCGATATCAAATAACGACATAAATAGGTTAGAAACATCGTAAAATTTTTACGAAAATGTCTTTCAGTAAAATGGCATAAAACACGTTTTTATCCGAACCGACCAACCAATACACATGAGGGCTACCCAGGTCAGCCCCAATAGTACTTGGGCAGTTCATGGGCTACCCAAACAGTGGCCAATTCACTGTTTCGACAGCGAACACCCGGTAATCCCGAAACTCACCCGGTAAAGTCGTTTTTCACCAATTTCGCATATTTCAACTCCGAAACAATTTCCGGCAATTGTTCCAATGCCTAAAACACATCCAATATATTTATACAACATACTTTTCATCACCAAAAATACAGAATTTCCATATCTGATTTTGTAACAAAAATATCATTTTTCATGCTATAAATCCAATTTTCTCAATATTAATCATATTAATACTAACACCAACCAAAGCCACTACCTATGAAGAACTCAAAAATAATTCTATGAGTTACAAGAGTGGCCATAACACTCTAGAATGGCAACAAATCATCAAATGACAAAATTGAATCAATATTACATTAATATCAGCCAATCCAACTTCACACATACATCTAGCCTCTAAATCCATCCTCCAAATCAAAAAGCCCCAAAATATAAGAAAGGAAGAAACCCAAGAACTATTCTAGATATTCAAGAACAAGAAACAAGCTTTCTAAGTTTAAGATTATTGAATATTACCTCCAAATCTTGTAATTTCCTTAAACTTTTTCTTAAATTTCTTCTATTTCTTCCTTGTATCTTCAAGAAAATTTTGGGAACTATTTTTGGAGATAGGTTCGGCCATGGGAGCTTAATTAAAGAGAAAATAAAATTTTTCCACTTTAAATACTTAGTATAACCGACTTTGGAGGGGGGAAGGGCATTTTGGTCATTTGGTCATTTTTAATCTAATTAAATAATAATTGTGGACGCTGGAATTCGGCCGAGGTCCACAATCAGAATTTGTAGGTTGGGGGCATTAGCGATCCTGCAAAACAAAGGTAGAGTGAGCGGGAGCAGACTACCCACCGGTGTGGTGGGTGCCGGGGGCACTCCGACGCTCAAGTCAGTAGTATGAAATGAGCAGTAAATATGTAAATATGAAAGTAAGGTTTGATGTTACCTTAAACTCTTTTAGGTGGCCGTGAGGGCGGTGGTAAGTGTATAAGGGGATGGAGAGCTCTGAGAGTGCTAATGTCAGAGAGCAGAGGCTTGTAAGAAAGAAGTGAAGCGAGTTCAGAAGCCCCCTCTGTTTCTTGAATTGCGTTGCTATTTATAGATGAAAAGGATCGTCTTTGGCAGCTGGCATAAGTCCCACAACGTGCCCATACATTTGATAAAAGTTTGAGCATGTGAGAATATGCCTTGTGTTAGGCAAAGTGGGGAAAGGTGGTTGATATAATTAAGAGGTTTTGTCCTTAAGCTTATGGCTCAATTGTAATCCAATAATACAGAATTCTTTGGGCCTGGTATTTACTTTCGGGCCTTGTATACTGTTGGGTTTGAGGTGAAAGACGGTTTTACCCTTGGCCCAAATTTGGCACGTACAGTTTGTCCCCTACTCTCTAAGTCAAGAAGTTCTTTGACTTGGAGAGTATTTCTATACATGTCGAATGAAACAAGATATAAGAGTATCTGTCAAGAATACATAGTTCATACACGACAGAGAGAATTCAAAGTATTTTGGACTAAGAGTAGTCCAAGTCTTCAACTTGGCTTGGCCCGAGCCAGGGGATATCCTCGGTCGACTGAACCAGATAAAGGCCAGGACAATTTCCATATTACTGGTCAAGGACCGGGAGAGTCTTCAAATTTTTCTAGACCAGATGAAGGTCATGTGCTGAAATTGACTCTTTATGAGCCATTGGGGATGTCCCCAATCGACTGATTCAGATGATGATGAGGATAATCAATTGACTCTTTATGAGCCATGAAGGATGTCCCCAGTCGACTGATCCAGATGAAGATCAGGATAATCAATTGACTCTTTATGAGCCATGAGGGATGTCCCCAGTCTACTGATCCAGATGAAGGTCAGGATAATCAATTGACTCTTTATGAGCCATGGGGGATGTCCCCAGTCGACTGATCCAGATGAAGGTCAGGATAATCAATTGACTCTTTATGAGCCATGGGGGATGTCCCCAGTCGACTGATCCAGATGAAGATCATGATAATAATTGACTCTTTATGAGCCATGGGGGATGTCCCCAGTCGACTGAACCAGATGAAGGTCAGGATAATCCCCATACTACGGGTCAAAGGACCAGGGGAATCTACAATGTCGTCTGACCAGATGAAGGCCAGGTCTTCAACTTGACTCTACATGAGCCAATGGGGGATGTCCCCAGTCGACTGAACCAGATGAAGGTCAGGATAATCCCCATACTACGGGTCAAAGGACCAGGGGAATCTACTATGTCGTCTGACCAGATGAGGTCAGGTCTTCAACTTGACTCTACATGAGCCAATGGGGGATGTCCCCAGTCGACTGAACCAGATGAAGGTCAGGATAATCCCCATACTACGGGTCAAAGGACCAGGGGAATCTACAATGTCGTCTGACCAGATGAAGGCCAGGTCTTCAACTTGACTCTACATGAGCCAATGGGGGATGTCCTCAGTCGACTGAACCAGATGAAGGTCAGGATAATCCCCATACTACGGGTCAAAGGACCAGGGGAATCTACTATGTCGTCTGACCAGATGAAGGTCAGGTCTTCAACTTGACTCTACATGAGCCAATGGGGGATGTCCCCAGTCGACTGAACCAGATGAAGGTCAGGATAATCCCCATACTACGGGTCAAAGGACCAGGGGAATCTACAATGTCGTCTGACCAGATGAAGGCCATGTCTTCAACTTGACTCTACATGAGCCAATGGGGGATGTCCCCAGTTGAATGAACCAGATGAAGGTTCAATCTACATACTCCATTATACCTAATGAATGTACATGGGAGTCTACTCCTCCCGACCCGATAAAGGTCCAAGAGAAATTTTCATTCTACTATACTTGAAGAAGGTACATCAGAGTCTATACTCCACATGACCCAATGAAGGTCCAAGAAAATATACACACTCCACTAAACCTGATGAAGGTACGTGGGAGTCTACACACTCCATTATACCTGATGTAGGTACATGGGAATCTACACACTCCATGCATAATGAAGATCCATGAGGGTCTTCATTCCTCACTCTACAGGATCTAACATGAGTCAATGAGGATTTTTACACTACTAGACTTGAAGAAGTTCTATGAGAGTCTTTCCTTCTCATACTACTAGTTCTGATGAAGGTCCATGATACTACTGACGAATGAACTATCAAATAGACCAGAGAAAGTCCATAAGGCACAATCGAATGAACCTAATGAAATATCTATGTGAATCTTCATACTACAAGACCTGATGAAGGTCACGAGACTACTGTCGAATGAACTTGTCGAATGGACTTGATGAAAGTCTAAAGAATGAAATTACTTATTCTCTTGATGAGGATTTATGAGACTACGGTCGAATGGATTTTATGAAAGTCCAAAGAATTCACCACTCACTCTCCTAGACCTGATGAAGGTCCATGAGACTATGGTAGAATGAACTTGGAGAATATCTGTCAAGGTTATCACTCTTCATACTTCTACAATACTACTGTCGAATGAAGTTTGTCGAATGGGCTGATGAAGATCCAATAGAATATGTAGATAAACTTGATTAAAGCCATCAATGTCACCTCCACTCTACGAGACTACGGACGAATGGACTTGATGGAAGTCCAAGGAGGTCATATACTCACTATCATAGACCTGATGAAGGTCCATGAGACACGGTCGAATGAACTTGAAAAAAATCTATCAAGGTCATCACTCTTCACATTTCTATTCTACGATACTACCGTCGACTGGACTCATCGAATGGAATTGATGGAATTCCAAGGAAGTCATTACTCAATATACTAGACCTGAAGAAGGTCTATGATGCTACAATTGAATGAAGTTGAAAAAAGTCATTACTTTTCTCTCTCTGTGAGACTACTGTCGACTGGACTTGTCGAATGGAGTTGAGGAAGGTCCACGAAGCTACGGTCGAATGAACCTGATGATTATCTATGAGAATCTTCATTCTACTAGACCTGATGAAGGTCCAAGAAGCTATGGTCGACTGAACTTGATGTAAGTCCAGTGAATCTTCTTCATCTCTACCTATTCATGATACTACTGTCGAATGGAACTGACAAAGGTCCATGAGACACGGTCGTATGAAACTAATGCATGTTTATGAGAATCACCACTCTACTAAACTTGATAAAGATTGGTTGACTGAACCTGATAGAGGTTCAAGAGAATTTCATACTACCTAACTTGAAAAGGCTGGTCGATTGGACCTAAAGGAGGTCCAATAAAATTTTCATTCTACCTGTCCTGATGAAGGTTAGGAGACGGTCGAATGAACCTGATGAAGGTTTAGGAGCTTTCCCTATGCTTTCTAGAGTTTATGGAAATCCATCCATATAGTCTAGAGTGGATGATAATCTCCATAGGTAGTGTGGAGATGATTATCTTCATATGTAGTATGGAAGAGATGGATGTCTACCAAGGTCATTACTAATTATACAATACCTGACTAAGGTCAATGATACTACAATAGAATGAATTTTGATGAAAGTCACATAAAATTTCCATACTACCTAATCTAATAAAGGTTGGTCGAATGGACCAAAAGAAGGTCATAGGGAGTTCTTCATTCTACTAGGCATGATAATATATTCCCTATGTAGTATGGAGTTGGCAATATTAAATCAAAGTAGCATGGAGATGATGACTAACCTTTGACTTAGTCTGGAGGAGTTGATAATCATTCCAAGTAGTCTAGGAGAGATGAGAGTTTTCCATGTAGCCTGAAGTTGATAGCCATCCACTTTGTCGTATGGAGAATAGTTTTGTTGCTTGGCTTTGTGTTCATGCTCCACACACACCAAGAAAGCATATTATTATTTTGACTTTCGTTGAAGCCTGCCCCTTTTTTTTCTCCTAAAGCTACACGTACTACTTGTGTCGAGTCAAAAATGAGACCTTTCATATAATCATTCCATGCTACAAGTGAAGATGCTCGTATGTAGAGTCAAAAAAAGCCAAGCCAAAGCACCCAATAGATCACGTGAAGATGCTACTTGCTAGCATGTAGAGTCAAATAAGCCAAGCCAAAGCACCCCATGGATCACGTGAAGATGCTTGTATGTATAGTCAAAAAATCCAAACCAAAGCACTCCATGCTACATGTGAATATGCTCGTATGTAGAGTCAAAAAATCCAAGCCAAACACACCCAATGAATCACATGAATATGCTTATATGTAGACTCAAAAAATCCAAGCCAAAGCACCCAATGAATCACGTGAATATGCTTATATGTAGACTCAAACAATCCAAGCCAAAGCACCCAAGGAATCACGTGAATATGCTTATATGTAGACTCAAAAAATCCAAGCCAAAGCACCCAATGAATCACGTGAATATGCTTATATGTAGACTCAAAAAATCCAAGCCAAGCACCCAATGAATCACGTGAATATGCTTATATGTAGACTCAAAAAATCCAAGCCAAAACACCCAATGAATCACGTGAATATGCTTATATGTAGACTCAAAAAATCCAAGCCAAAACACCCAATGGATCACGTGAAGATGCTACTTGCTAGCATGTAGAGTCAAATAAGCCAAAAATAAAAATGAAAGAAACTACAAGTATGAAACACAAGCGAGAGTTGAATGTTTAATGGTCGACTGGTATGTCCAAAAAATGGGCCATGCAAGCCATGAAAGCAAACATGTATTGTGCTTGTATGGATGTGTTAATGAATGCGTATGTTGGTTGGGCCATGCATGATTTTTCTCTTTCTGTATGGAGTGTAGCATGGGATTTTCAAGGTGATGGGTGATAAGCTTACATCTTTTGTAGGCGTATGATGTTTATGCATATGGGATGGTTCGTGAATGGTGGAATAAAGAGAGATATTATTTCCACTAAACTTATCTGATGGTTTTCCAAAATCAGAATATCTTGTAGTGTCGAATGGGACCTGGTAATTTTAAATCAAGTTGGATCCCATATGTCTTGGCCTGTGCATGGTGTTTTGTCGAATGGACCATTTCTCATTTGCATGTGGCTTTGTTGAGTGAACCCCACAATCATCTCTTTTTTGAATATAATTTTACAGATATGATCTAGCATGTGGTCTCATAGTACGCTATTCTTACAGTCTACGTTTGTTTAAGTACTACATGTGGCAGAGTGCTTTCTTCGAGTGTAGATTGGAGATAATTACTCCAACATTTCTTTTCACACAGAAGATGTGACTTGTTATGAAAGGTCGGCTGGTGAAATGTGATGGCTTTTTTAGTGATTAAATGGATGGTTGTTTGATGATGAATTTTCACCTGCCATATTCTTGAATGCTCATAAGAGATTGAGTTTGATAAGATAGTTGAAATGACTTGTAACCTCTCACGCTACTATTGGAGATTAGTACTCGAGTTTTACATGGATCAATTTTCATCTTCCATTGATTGTAAATGTTATGTAGAGTGGCTGATTATGCCCAAATGTTATGTAGAGTGGCTGATTATGCCACTACAGATCTGGTGTCTGTTTGTAAAGATTGTAGACTGAGTGGTCTTTGCTTGCTATGAATCGCTAAGGCCCCACGGTGGGCGCCAAATTGTGGACGCTGGAATTCGCCGAGGTCCACAATCAGAATTTGTAGGTTGGGGGCATTAGCGATCCTGCAAAACAAAGGTAGAGTGAGCGGGAGCAGACTACCCACCGGTGTGGTGGGTGCCGGGGGCACTCCGACGCTCAAGTCAGTAGTATGAAATGAGCAGTAAATATGTAAAATGAAAGTAAGGTTTGATGTTACCTTAAACTCTTTTGGTGGGGCCGTGAGGGCGGTGGTAAGTGTATAAGGGGATGGAGAGCTCTGAGAGTGCTAATGTCAGAGAGCAGAGGCTTGTAAGAAAGAAGTGAAGCGAGTTCAGAAGCCCCCTCTGTTTCTTGAATTGCGTTGCTATTTATAGATGAAAAGGATCGTCTTTGGCAGCTGGCATAAGTCCCACAACGTGCCCATACATTTGATAAAAGTTTGAGCATGTGAGAATATGCCTTGTGTTAGGCAAAGTGGGGAAAGGTGGTTGATATAATTAAGAGGTTTTGTCCTTAAGCTTATGGCTCAATTGTAATCCAATAATACAGAATTCTTTGGGCCTGGTATTTACTTTCGGGCCTTGTATACTGTTGGGTTTGAGGTGAAAGACGGTTTTGCCCTTGGCCCAAATTTGGCACGTACAATAATAAGCTTTTAAGTTGACAATCCAATTTGTAAACTTTAAGCTTAATAAAATCATGCCATATGTAACCTATAATAATCAAACATATTGCATAACATTTATGTAATATTTAAATAATTTAATAATTTAGATATTTAACATTCAAACATCTAAATAATTAATTAATGCGATTATTATTATATATGTATTTTTATTTACATTAAACAACAAATACATATATTAATGCCATGTGTCAAAGTCTCATTTGATAATTAATTAATATGTATCAAATTTTGTATCAAATATAAATACACATTAGTTATTAATTGACCGAAATACTCATGATGCATGTATTTTCGTTTAACCGTTTAAACGACTCGAATCAACTCATTTAATTCGGTGAAGTATTATGAATAATCTATATTATTCATAACGTGTTGCCCAAGTGCTCAACGAGTACACTTCATATTGTGGGACTCTCTAAGTTTAGGTTTATCCGTTACGGAATCCAATTTCGTGTCCATAATCCACCAACTCATGAATTATGACAACCATGGATAATCTCGCTAAACTATGCAAGTCGAGGTCATTGCATACATATAATCCATCTGTCACAGGCTATCAATATTATACCGGGGATATAGATAAGAACGTCAAATCCCTAAGGTATAATATAGTCGACTTTTAAATTTACGATCTCTAAATACACTCGGAACTCGCTTCCGAAGTATACCACGACCATGGATTTACTAGATCGTAAATACGTACATGATACCTATGCCCTGTACATAGAACTGTCGGATTTTATCTAATACTCACAGGATATCATGAGCATCAGTCCACACCCAACGAACATGTGGAGGTCTGATCTAAATAGATTGGTGACGTGATTGCCATCAAAGTGTGGAGGATAACTCATATATCCACGGTATCTCAAGTCGAAGGACCACTATGCTACTCGACTCGAGAAGATTCATATTGACGTTGGTGTAACATCTATTAGGAAATCTTCAGTGAGTCGTTCAGTATTTATCAAATAAATACCTACATGTCTATATGAGTCTCATAAGACTCATGGTTCATTGGGATAAATCATCGGACTAAGTCTCGATATACGACATGTACTGGTCTCAGTGGATTTTACTAACCGACTTGTGTTAGTAAATCTTGACCAGGAACTTTATTTGATAATATACTTTTAATAGTGACACTTCTCAATGTCAATTACAAACTACTTTATAACTGCGCACTATAAATATATTATCGGGTATTTGTCTAATATATACATATCACTAAACCATATTTAATTTCAATCTAATCGTAATTAGATCCAATATGTATATAAAAGCAAGAAGTACTACCATAAATAAGTAATATTATGGAAAAAATGAATTGTTCGTATTCATGAATCGGACATAAATACGATCCGGATTGGCACTCCGAGCACCAACCCTAACACATACCAGTCAATAATTCGATATTGCGCTTTAATCTTCAACGGTAATATAGCCGTTATGATTTGCAGGACCGGCATATGCCGGTCTCAGACAGAGAGCATGTGCATTTTTATATCTTCACTATAAATTGAGCATCAAATCTGTTTTTACAAAGTTCCAACACCTTCATACATTTTCTAACAAGCAAGAACATAAAATTTTACTAAACCTTCATAATTATACACTCTCATAATCAAAGCTCACACACTACATCTTTTTGATCATTTATAGTGAGTTTAGAATTCTTGAGTTAGCAACTGACATCCTTAAATCTTCTTATCTTTTATGAGTGTTCAAGTTATACTTTAATCTTCATTATTTGAACACTTGTTGTAGTGAAATCCATTGTTGAGTGAGTATACTCAAAATGGTAATTTCTGTAAAGGTTGTGAGTAAGATTAGCTTAGGAATAAAACTCATTCTAAATATTTTAGAGTAAACCATTGGCAAAGTCTTAGTGTAAAGGTTTAGAGTAAACCTCGGGATAAAAATTTTGGTTGTGAGTGAGTCAAGGAAAACTCACGGTATAAGTTGTGGATTCAACTTAGTGGAAAGCTTTAAGCGCGGCTTGGAGGAGTGAACGTAGGCATTGTTGGCCAAACTACTATAAATACAATGTCAATTTCTCTATCCCTAAGCTCTTTTTATATTATTGCAAGTTTATTTTATATATGCATATCATTTGAGAACTTGCTTTTGGGTATTAATTGTTAAATACATTAATTTGGGAAATTGATTGATAAACTTATTTGATAAAGCCACTAACTTAGTAACGTAAATTCAACAAGAATTTTAATTCCGTAATTTTAGGCATTTACCCAATTCAACCCCCTCTTGGATATAGAGAGTTGTTATTTGTGTGTGTTTATAGGTAATTTCACATTACACCAAATATTATACTAAAAAAATCCGCTTCAAATATTATTTTCATCTGTAATCCATTATAACAAATATTACAGTAAAAAATATATTTCTTAGAATATTCTATTTATATTAATTTTTAATTATTTATCAATAATTAATATTTAACCATTTATTTAACATAATATTTCAATAATAATTTATATTTAATTATTTTTATCAACAATTAATATTTCACCCATTAATTATCATAATAATATTAAATATATATTTTATTATTCAAATTGTTGCCATTTATATTTAATTTTCTTGTTTTCATTGTGCTATTTTGTTTTTCATACGAGTGTTTTTAAATTAATGAATTTTATTTAAAATTTAGTATAATTTTTGTTTTATTTAATGTTTTTAATTTTTAATATGGATAATAATTAAATTAAAACATATATAAATTATTTAAAATTATTAAATAATAAATGAGATACAATTGAAATAAATATGATTGAATAAATGGTTAAGAGGGCTAATTATGATTAAACAAATACTTTAAAATAATAAAAAGGATATAATTGGAATATCAAATATTGGTACTTGGTAGGGGTAAAAGTATAATTACATTAATTTTTTTATATAAAAAAAATGATGAGCGCCATTTTTGCACCAACGCCATTTTGGTGCTCCCAAATGGCCCGCTCCAATCTAGCGCCAAGCACCAAAATGGTGCGGGGTTGGAGATGGTCTAAATTTTGTATTTTGTTGTATTTATAATTTAGGATAAACATAAAAAAGAGTAGTATTATAACCATAACATTGACGAAAGTAAAATTTAATTTTTAAAAAAAATGTAGGTACTATTCATTTTATCTCTGATAAAATAAAATATCTCATTAATAAATTAGATTTTTTATTATTTTATAATGAAATTTTAATAAATTTTCGAATTGAATAGAAATATATTGATCTCATTCACCTATATGTGGCTCCACCACCAATGAACAAACAAGGGCATTTCCAACCGCATATTAGTTAAGTGATTGTCAGTTCATTGTAAGATTATAAGAATTGAGGATTCAAATCTCTTAAAAGACTATATTTAGACATATTCTAATAGATATCTGATATGTTTAGGGATGACATAAAATACTAAATTTTTGATTGAATGATACAGGAATCGAGACACTTTTTTATTCCGAATTCTAATTTTTTGTTTAAAAAATTTTGAATCTCGAGTTATTTGATCCAAAATTCAAGATAATTTTTATTCAAAATCCATAATCGAGATTGATAAATCCAAACCTATCCTTACCGGCCGTCAAATGGAAGTTTAAATCTCTCACTAGGCTATATGTCTAAGACAGATTCCTAACAAACTTTTGATACATCATGAGATTTTCCAACTCCATTTTAATTTATTTTTTTCATTTTAGTGGTAAGGGTCTCATGGGTTGTCAAAGAACAATAAATTAGGTTTTAAGGTTCAAAATGCGCATGTATGGTTCTTGCACTTGGAGATGCTG
>SKCR01048749.1:0-30651 GCA_019454045.1 Zanthoxylum bungeanum | reverse complement strand
TTGGGGATAAAAAGCCTAAGGGCTACCTTTGCCACGACGTTTTGCCGCGCCGGACGAAGTATGTTTGATTGAATGTGAGATATGTTTAATCGAGCATACGAGGTCCTATATTATCATTGTCTTTATTTTATATGCATTGTAATATAATGTGCATGGGCTAACTAGGGTGGATTAAAGGTCCTCTATTCGAGGGAAATGCCTGAAGGCTACCTTTACCACGATGTTTTACCGCGCCTTTTATTATGTCATTTACTCTTTGCATATCATTGCTTTATTTACGCATGCATTGCATTCTTGTGCGCATGGGCTAACTAGGGTGGATTAAAGGTCCTCTATTTGAGGGAAATGCCTAAAGGCTACATTTTCCACGATGTTTCACCGCGCCGGACGAGGTGCACCCGATTGAATGTGAAATGTGTTCCATCGGGTACACGAGGTCCTACATTGTGTATCTGTTTATCCATATATGTGTTTGTGTTATTTTAGATGCCATATTTGTAATCTCGTTTGAACGCGTTTCCAAACACTACACGAAAGTATGCATTCTGTCTTATTTCCGTTCGAACGCGCCTCGGAACGCTACTCGAACGCTTGCATTCTGTTTACCTTTCGAACACGTTTACGAACGCTACTCAAATACGCATGCATTTTATTGTATCATGCATCAGGTCTCATCCCGTTCAAATGCGTTGTCAAACGCTATACGAACGCAGACATTCTGTTTATCGTTCGAACGTGTTATCAAACGCTACTCGAATGCTTGCATTTTGTTTACCGTTCGAACGCGTTTACGAACGTTACACGAACGTGCACACACTAGACAGATTCCTTCATCATGTTTCATGCATGTTTGTTCCCTTAGTCATTCCCTTCCCCATCATATGCTTAGTAAGATATCTTCAATATTTATGCCTTTACATTTATTGTTTATTTATATTTTCCGCATTTATTCGATATGCTCATGAGATTGTGTGCTCACTTTTATTATCAATGCCTTTATAGTTGTTATTAGTTACATTATTGCACTTTATTGCTTAATATGTTCATGATTATGTATTTTGCCTTCATTTCTTTCATTTACGATTATGGGTGAGCAAACTTCATGTTGCTTAAATTATCTGGTATGTGTTGCATGAGATTTGGTTGTACTATTGCATAAATCCTTTCACTACAAGTGGCATAAGTAAGGGACCATTCCGAACCCAACGGTTTGAGGTCTTCCCTTGCGAGGGGTGAGTGCGACCTTAAATCATTTTCCCGGTTCACACCGGGTGGCGACTCCATTTTTAGTTCTCCGATTTAGTTCCCCCGTGGGCTATTCCGTACTCCCAACCGGGCCGTAAACCTGGGACATCATTGTCGATTTCTGTGTTCTACAGTCTGGCGACTCCACTGGGGATAGAGAATCGACCCCGAAATAATGTCTTGTAATGTTTGTGATTTGTGCTTTAGTTAACCATGTCTACAGTGGGTTGAAGGGGTTTAATCAAAGGCACTATTAGAGCTAGGTAATGGTTTGGTGTCTTCCTTCATTCACTACCTTTCTATAAGGAAAAGCTGTGAAGGCACCTAGATAATCATTTATTCGAAGCTTACAATGATGGACTAATTTGGAAGACCTATTGTTTATTCCTGTCACCAAGGCGATAAGAGCCTAAGAGGCTTGGGTATTTAAGAGAGTTCGCCCCACTCTCCCTCTGGGGAATCTTCAATAGGAAATCCATTTGACATTCAGTCATACACTATAACTCGTTGGCACGTACCTTACAATATAAAAAAGGTGCACTCACTTGGTCGGTCGAACCCTTGAGTGGGGAGTCCTAGTTGTGGGCAATATTTCGCCAACGAAAGCCTTTGTCTACACTCCCGTAAACCCACACGTAGACCATAGTTGTATGACCAATAGAAACTACTTCCTTGTGCTTGTGTTTAGGGACCATCATCATTTGGATTCAGTTGGACTTCTTGTCAGAAATGTGAACTTGTTGGGCCATTTAAACTGGGATGAGTTCGTATCTTATGAAAATTGGGCTAAAAGTTTCTAAAATACCGATGGGCCACCCCGTTGAAATTGTTTTTTTATGCTTATGCTAAGGACTATCATCATTTGGATTCAGTTGGACTTCTTGTCAGAAATGCGAACTTGTTGGGCTATTTAAATTGGGATGAGTTCGTATCTTATGACAATTGGGCTAAAAGTTTCTAAAATGCCGATGGGCCATCCTGTGTTTGCGCCCCTTATCATTTGAAGTTGTTTAACCATGTTATCGCAATGTTGTAAACCTGTTGGGCCTTTTCAACTGAGACAAGTTTGCACCTTGCAATAATGTGATTGAAGCTTTAAAATGACAAGAGGCCGACTTATATATTCCATGCATTGCACGCATACATACTGACTGAGAATTTTAAAAGACACCATAGATTCTCGTTGGGTTAGGAAAGAGGGAAGACTTATCAAAAGGCTAGTAGCAAACATGAGTGAATCAGAGAACGAGGTATCCCGTATGGATCAGTTAGAGATCAATCTCACCAATGTTACTGAACAGTTGCAAGCCTTGACTACCGCTATGGCCAATATGGCTATGCCCCGTGCTGGGGGAAACTCTGAGAATAAGGGGCGTGAAGACCCTCCGACTAGATTGAATGTTGATATCTCGGGTTTTGATGATGATATGGCTGAATATGCTGTGGGGAAAATGGCAGGGTCTCAAACTAAACTGCAGAAACTCCGAGATCAGGTAGAGTCGGTTACCTGTAAGATGAGGGGCAAGCACGAAGACCTGTTGGATTATGAGGCAATGACGTTTGAGGAACAATTGCCAGCTTAGTTTAAAATGCCGGATATAGCCAAGTTTAATGGGAACGGGGACCCAAGGGTCCATCTCTGACATTATGTTTCAGTTATGAGTTCAGTGGGTCTATCCAAGCGTCAGGTTTAGAAAATGTTTGGGATGTCGCTCGAGGGGGCACCCGTGGTATGGTATCACAGCCTGGAGAGGAAGATCAATGAGGATTGGAGGGAATTGGCGGAGGCCTTCTTGAAACAGTATGTTACAAATCTGGAGATCTACTTGTCACTCCGGGACTTAGACAATACCAAGCAGAATCCAGAAGAAAGCTTCAAGGTATGTGGATCGTTGGAGGATCCAGCTTCTGAAGATGCAGACTCGGCCTCATAGAAGGACCAATCAAAATGATCATCAAGGGCACCAAGCCCTCCATTTATGGCAAATTGAGGAGGATGTCCTCCATGATTACTGATTTTCGATAGTTGAGGGAAACTGTCATGGATATTGAAGAAGAAGCAGAGAATAGAAGGTTTTATGGTATGAACAGAAGTACTATCGGAGGGCCATCAGGTGCCAAGCCTGTTTCTGCTGAAGTTGCTGCCATTAAGAACCGACGATTTTCCAACCTGGGCAGACCTTTGTCCAAAGTACTTGAGAAATTGACAATGCAAGGACTCTTGAAACCCTTGGAGCCTAAGCCACTCCCAAATCCTCCCCCAACAAACCTCAACATGAACCGCTATTGTCACTTCCACCAACAGAATGTCCATGACACCGACAGCTGTGCCCACCTTCGCCATGAAATCCAGGACCTCATAGACTCCCAAAAAATACCCGACCCCGAAAAAAAACAGCCCAATACACACAGAAACCCACTACCTAATTATCACTCTGTCCCACCACCTGCCTATATGATAAGCTCTGGCCTACCCGAAAGCCTTGTCCTCAAATCCTTTGACTATTAAGCCTTTTGCCTGGGGATTTGGGATAGCAACAACGAAGATGAAACAGAACATGGGAATAATTTCTGGGAAGACTTATCCAGTAGTGATGAAGAGGAGGTGAGAGGAATGACACGTAGCGGGCGTTTCTACAGTGATACGGCTGAGAAGGGTAAGGAAGTGTTGATAGAATGGAGATAAGTGACAGAAAATATGGATAATACTGAAGGGGATACAGTGATGTGCCAGCTAAAGAAGACAAGGGCACAGGTCAGCATCTGGGAATTGTTGTGTTCGTCACAGGAGCACATACGTGCTATGGTTGAAGCCTTGAGCAAAATAATAATACCAGAGGATGCTAATCCTACAATGTTTGTTGGTTCAGTACATAAGGAGGCTTTGCAGGCAATAACCTTTTCTGAGGAGGAACTCCCGACAGAGGGAAGAAATCATAACAAGCCACTATTCATCAGAGCTGAAGTGAGAGGAAAGAAGACATTTTGTGTAATGGTGGATGATGGCTCATCCATCAATGTGTGCCCTTCAAAGATCCTATCGAGATTGGGATGAAGGCGACAGATCTGGATCCCTCCAGTATGACTATCAAGGCATATGATGACAGTAAGAGGAGTGAGGCAGGGCATTTCACTGTAATAGTTAAGGTGGGACCGATTGAGGATGAGGTTGAATTCACTGTGCTTGACATCCCGGCTAGTTTTTCTTTGTTGTTGGGGAGGCCATAGTTTCACAAGCTTGGGGGCGTGCCCTCCACTTTGCATCAGGTATTAAGTTCCCGTACGGGGGAGAGATTATCACCATCCGAGCTGAGGCAAACAATGTTGTGGCCGCTTTGGAAATACAACCTTTCACGAGGTTCCAAGTGTCGGCAACCTTTGAGGAGTAGGTGGATCATAAGGTGGCTAGGATCATGGAAAAAATGAAGTTCGAGCCGGGTGAAGGTTCGGCGTTGCCAAACTTTAAAGGGCAGACCACTCGGAGAGGAATATGGTACAAGTCTGATGAGGACAAGCTGAAGGCCAAGAAGAAAGGGTTGAAGCTGATGGAATGCTTTTTGAAGGCAACGGGATATCAGAGAGAACCTGAACCGGTAGAAGTCAATGGGATCGTGGTGCCGGGTTTGAGATCTTTCAGGATGTGATGAGTGAGAAGTCACTGGCATTAGAAATTACGAAGAAGGAAGAAGAGAAATGGGAAGAAGAGCTGATGAAGTTGGAGAGCCTGACCCTCGAGGAAAACGAGGAAACCGAGGAAGACCCAGCTGTGGGAGATGAAGCATATGTGGAGGATGAAGATGTTTATCTCTCTGATTTATTTGAATGTATTCCCATCTGCTAGTAATAAAAACAATCATTTTGCTTACTTGTCTGAGTCTCTTCCTTTCAACTTACATGACTTGAGCATATTTGATATTAGCTCAACTAGAACAGATGCATTTAACCTTGGTACACCTGAGAGCCCCAAGGAAATTCTAATTGCAAGTGAGGTTACCTCTGAGAAGCGGGAGAAATTAGAAGGAATATTAGTCAAATATGCCAAGGTATTTGCTTGGTCCTATGAGGACATGCCTGGAGTAGACAGAAGCATCGCCCATCATACAATACCAACTTATCCAAATATAAAGCCAGTGAAACATAAACTTCGACGGATGAGACCTGAGTGGGCCGAGAAGGTCAGAGAAGAAGTCAAGAAGCAAATAGATGTGGGGTTCCTGGAAGTAGAGAAGTATCATGAGTGGTTGGCAAATATTGTGCCAGTACCGAAGAAAGACGGGAAGGTCAGAATGTGTGTGGACTACATAGATCTTAACAAGGCTTGCCCGAAAGATGATTTTCCTCTACCTCATATAGACATGCTAGTTGATAGTATGGCTTTATCTCCCATGTATTCATTTGCAGACGGGTTTTCAGGATACAATCAGGTTCTCATGGCTGAAGAAGACAAGCAAAAGACTGCCTTTGTCACAGAGTGGGGCACTTATTGTTACAAGGTAATGCCGTTTGGGCTCAAGAATGCAGGAGTTACTTATCAGCGGATGGCCACTACATTATTCCACGATTTGATGCATAAAGAGATTGAAGTATATGTGGATGACATGATGGTGAAATCAAAGACAAGAATCGGGCATATAGAAGCACTGGAGAAGTTCCTTCAGAGAGTTGACAAATACAACTTGCGACTGAATCCCAAGAAATGTGTGTTTGGGATAACATCAGGAAAATTTCTGGGACATACAGTAGGAATGGGAGGAATAGAGGTAGACTCTGAGAAGATCAAAGCAATCACCGAAATGCCCGCACCGAAGACTGAGAAAGAAGTTAGAGCATTCCTCAGGAAAATTCAGTATATCAGTCGGTTCATCGCCACGTTGACGTCAGTATGTGAGCCTATCTTCAAACTGCTGAGAAAAGACCAACCAGTGAAATGGAATGAGCAATGTCAAACAGCCTTCAAAAAGATCAGAGAATACTTGGTAAAGGCTCATGTATTGAAACCTCCGAGACCGGGCAAACCCTTAGTACTGTATTTAGCCGTAGAATCAGAAGCATTGGGGGCAATGATGGTACAGGCAGATGGGATGGGAGTAGAGCATGCGGTCTACTATCTCAGTAAGAAGATGCTTCCGTACGAAGCCCGCTATCAAGAAGTAGAGAAGATCTGTTTGGCAGTAGTATGGGCGTCCATAAAATTGTGTCATTACTTCCAATCTTACAAGATCCAGGTGGTAGCAAATGAGAATCCCTTGAAGTATATGCATTCAGTACCTTCGCTAGTGGGGAGTTGGGTAGATGGTTAGTGTTGCTGACAGAGTTTGACATTGAGTACCTCACTTCCAAAGTAATCAAAGGGCGAGTCGTAGCAGAGTTCCTGACATTGCAACCTATTGAAGGGGATCAGTACAAGTTTGAATTCCCAGATGAAGAGATCCAGGCAATAACAGTTCAAGGATGGAAAATGTATTTCGACGGAGCAGTGAACTGCAAAGGAGCCGGAATTGGGATCGTGATAGTGACCCCAAATGAGAAACCTTGCCTATGGCCAAGAGGTTGATGTTCGGAGTAACTAACAACATGGCCGAATACGAAGCATGTGCTTTTGGATTGACTGCACTGATAGCTTTGAAGACTGAGAGCGTGGAGGTCTACGAAGATTCGATGTTGGTAGTCCGACAGATGCAGGGAGAATGGGAATTGAAGGAAGAACGGTTGAAACCTTACATTTTTCACCTCAGAAAGTTGGCACAGGCTGTCCCCGATTGTAAGTTTCAGCACTTGCCGCGAGAAGAGAATCATATAGCAGACGCATTAGCTACACTTGCAGCAACTTGGGAAAATCCAGAGAAGTTAGTAATGAGACCATTGATACTGACAACAGCAAGCAGACCCGTTTATGAGATAGGAAGAGTTGTGGAAGTAGAGATCGACGACAGAAAACCTTGGTACCATGATATTCAGCGATACCTGGAACACGGAGAACTCCCAGAAGTAGCAAGCATAAAAGACATAATAGCCATTCAGAAGTTGGCTTCTCAGTATGTGATTTTGAAGAGAGAGCTCTACAAGAAGCAAGCAAATGGAATTTAGTTGAAGTGTTTAAGAAAAGAAGAAGCTCAGAAGGCAATGGAAGAAATACATGCCAGGGTATGTGGACCGCACATGAATGTGTTGAATTTTTCTCGCAAGATTGTAAGACAAGGTTTCTACTGGTTGACCATGGAGACAGACTGTGCAAAGCTAGTAAAACATTGTCATGATTGTCAAGTACATTATAACATGAACCATTTGCCTCACACAGAGTTACACGGGCTATCAGAGCTATGTCCTTTTTCAGCATGGGGAATTGACATGATCGGAGAGATTCGACCGAATGAATCGAATGTACATCGTTTCATAGTAGTGGCAGTAGACTACTTTTCGAAATGGGTGGAAGCCGAGTCATTTCGTAACGTCACAGCAAAGCAGATGACGAAGTTCATAGCCCGGAACATCATTTGTCGATATGGAATGCCACATCATGTAGTGACAGATAACGGAGTTCAGTTTCAAGGGGAAACAAAGGCAAGCTACACAGAGATATGGGATAGGACATCACAAGTCATCACCTTACAGACCACAGGCAAATGGGGCAGTCGAGGCAGCCAATAAGACAGTAAAGAATTATTAGTCAAGATGACAGAAAACTGTAAAGATTGGGCCGATAAGTTGCCATACGCCCTGTGGGGGTACAGAACTTCAGTGAGAACAGCAACATGAGCCACACCTTACTCTTTGGTATATGGAATGGAAGCAGTACTACCTGTGGAAGTTGAGATATAATCTATGAGGGTTCTAGCAGAAGCAGAGTTACCTGAACAGGAATGGGCCTCACAGAGATTTGAGCAGTTAGCACTGCTGGATGAGAAGAGAATGAAGTCTTTACATCACATGCAGATATATCAGAAGAGACTAGCCCGAGCATTCAACAAGAAGGTGCGTCCTACTAAGATCAGAAAGGGTGATTTGGTACTTAAGCAGTCAAGGCCGTCGACGACAGACCCAAGAGGAAAGTTCAGACCCAACTGGGAAGGACCCTACATAGTGCAGAAAGTAATGGGAAATGGGGCAGTGAGACTGTCAGACTTAGAAGGGAATGAGTTCACCGAGCCGATCAACGTAGACAGATTGAAGCAGTATTTTCCCTGAGAAATAGTAGACCAAGCAGCCACCAGGGGAATCGGCGGAAGACCTAACCCAATGAGATATGAAACTCATTCTTGCATGTATACATACACGTAACATATTTTACATTCCTTTTTTGTGTTTGTTTTGTATTCACAGGTTTCAAAGAATGAAAAACGGCAAAATACAAGCAAGCTGAAAGCAACAAAGCAGTATCAACAGTTTTCAGCAAATGGATCTCTAAGGTTGAGGCCCACATCAGCAATAATATCAGTTTGGGGATGAGTCCCAGGGTTGAGACCCACGTCATCAGTATCAGTATTGTCGGGTATGGCACTCTGGGGGCGAGGCCCACATTAATATCAGTATCAGTTTTGTCAGGTATGACACTCCGGGTATAGAGATGCAACTGCGACACCTCGGGTATGGGGTTTAGCATGCCAGGTACGGCATTCCGGGTATGGAGACACTATTGCGACACTCTGGGTATGGAGACGCAACCGCGACACCTCGGGTATGGGGTTAGCATGCCAGGTATGGCACTCCGGGTATGGAGATATTACTGCGACACTCTGGGTATGGAGACGCAACCGCGACACCTCGGGTATGGGGTTTAGCACGTCGGGTATGGCACAACCAAATCAACTCGGTTCAAAGAAACAGACAAGTCAAGTGGCAGCTGGCGAGCCAGGTAAGTAAAAATGAATTGCATAACTTTGATAGGATTGTCACTGTTACACACTGTACAAGTCCCATCAAAGTGGGGGCGATGGTAGACACTGTATTTTTGCATATAAGTCCCGATGATGAGTCTCGTACGAAGGCACTACTCTTTAGGTTGCGGAAGTCGCGAAAAACAAATGTTAGAAGGGGAAATTCAGAATAAGTATGTTATCAGATTTAATTCACATGATCACTGCTTTCGCGTTCGTGCTGTGTTCGTGAGCACGTTCGAATGTCAATCAGATTACGGGCGTTCGTGTAACGTTCGAATAGGCGTTCGAACGATGTCGGTACTTCTGGTTTTGTTGCTAGCCTCACGCCCAAGCCCAATTAGCCCACCAAAACCCATCCAAAAATAATTAAAATATTTAAAATGCATGTCACAAATTAAATAAAATAAAATAAATCAAATCAAATCTCTTCCTAATCTAATTAAATCCATTCCTAATCTAATCAAATCTCTTCCCTAATCAAACACCAATTAAGATATTCACTCCCTAAATTAAACACATATTTTCCTTTCATAAACCAATCAAAACACTTCCCTTTTTTTAGGATTCCATTCCTTACCTAGAAACCCTAGAAACCATTATAAAAAGAAGCATAAACCAACCTTAGAACCCCTAGCTCATTCTCACAAAAACACAAAAGAAATAAGCTCATATTCACGCCCAGTAATCAATAAAAAAACCGCCCCTATTGTCGTCCAACAACAACCCTCAATACACACCCCTCACTGAATGCATATTCCTTCACTGAATCCCTCCTTAATAGCAAACATCATCACTGAAACAGTCCCTATAACACTGAAAATCACAGCCCAAGACAGTCCCTGTAAACACCAAAATCCCAGCCCAAAACAGTCCCTGCAACCACCGAAAATCACCTCCACAAACTACACTGAAAACAACCCAGAAACTGCCCAAATTACCGCCTAAAACAGCAGCCCCAATACCCCTTAAAAACATAAAAAACAGTCCCTTATTTGCCGTAAAACAGAGACCAGAAAAGACAGCGAACAACAGCAAAACAAAGGAAACGATAACTTAAAATAGCGAAGCAGCGAACGAAAGCAGTGGACCAGTGAACCGAAGGAGTTACGGAGCATCAACCCTTCCGACGGCCGTGTAACGCTCTTTCGAGAGACGACCTAAGAGGTTAGACCTGAGGGCACCCTTCTTATTTATTCTCATCTTTTTGTTTTTTATTAGCATTCATTCGCATGAGAGTCGTTTATTGATACACGTTGTGGTCCTTGAATGAATGGAATATGTGTTCTCTCTTGTGGTATATCAGATGGAAACCCGGAGGTAAATTCCGTAGCCGAATCCGAATGGACGGTATTGCGGTTTGCACTCGGGATACAATGCCACATACCACTTGAGAGATTCAAACATTTGTTTCATCCAACCTTGTATTCGAGCATGATTGGGTTGCTAGTATGTTATTTATTTTTTAAGCATGATTTAGTCATTATTAGTGTTATTTCTTCTGCATGTTACTTATTTATGCATGATGATATAGTGCGCATGGGCAAATCAAGTTGGATTAAAGGTCATCCATTTTGAGGGATAAAAAGCCTAAGGGCTACCTTTGCCACGATTTTGCCGCCCCGGCGGATGAATATGTTTGATTGAATGTGAGATATGTTTAATCGAGCATATGAGGTCCTATATTATCGTTGTCTTTATTTTATATGGATTGTAATATAATGCGCATGGGCTAACTAGGGTGGATTAAAGGTCCTCTATTCGAAGGAAATGCCCGAAGGCTACCTTTACCATGATGTTTTGCCGCGCCTTTTATTATGTCATTTACCATTTGCATATCATTTCTTTATTTACGCATGCATTTCATTCTTGTGCGCATGGGCTAACTAGGGTGGATTAAAGGTCCTCTATTCGAGGGAAATGCCTAAAGGCTACCTTTTCCATGATATTTTGCCGCGCCGGATGAGGTGCACCCGATTGAATGTGAAATGTGTTCCATCGGGTACACGAGGTCCTACATTTTGTATTTGTTTATCCATATATGTGTTTGTGTCATTTCAGATGCCATTTTGGAAATCTCGTTCGAATGCGTTTCCAAACGCTACATGAACGTATGCATTCTGTCTTATTTCCGTTCGAACACTACTCGAACGCTTGCATTCTGTTTACCGTTCGAACGCATTTACGAACGCTACTCGAACGCACATGCATTTTATTGTATCATGCATCAGGTCTCATCCTGTTCGAACGCGGACATTCTGTTTATCGTTCGAACGCGTTATCAAACGCTACTCGAACGCTTGCATTCTGTTTACCGTTCGAAGGCGTTTATGAATGTTACACGAACACGCACACACTAGACAGATTCCTTCATCATGTTTCATGGATGTTTGTTCCCTTAGTCATTCCATTCCCCATCATATGCTTAGTAAGCTCTCTTCAATATTTATGCCTTTACCGTTATTGTTTATTTATATTTTCCGCATTTATTCGATATGCTCATGAGATTGTGTGCTCGCTTTTATTATCAATGCCTTTATAGTTGTTATTAGTTACATTATTGCACTTTATTGATTAATACGTTCATGAATTATGTATTTTGCCTTCATTTCTTTCATTTACGATTATGGGTGTGCAAACTTGCATGTTGCTTAAATTATCTGGTATGTGTTGCATGAGATTTGGTTGTACTATTTCATAAATCCTTTCACTACAAGTGGCATAAATAAGGGACCATTCTGAACCCAACGGTTTGAGGTCTTCCCTTGCGAGGGGTGAGTGCGGCCTTAAATCATTTTCCCGGTTCACACTGGGTGGCGACTCTATTTTTAGTTCTCCGGTTTAGTTCCCCCGTGGGCTATTCCGTACTTCCAACCGGGCCGCAAGCCCGGGACAGCGTTGCCGATTTCTGTGTCCTACACATGGGTCCACACCCAACGAACAAGTGTAGGTCTGATCTAAATAGATTAGTGACGTTACTGCCATCTAAGTGTGGAGGATGTCTCATATATCCACAGTGGTATCACAAGTTGAAGGATCACTATGCTACTCGACTCAAGAAGATTCATATTGACATAGGTGTACCATCTATTAGGAAATCTTTGGTGAGCTGTTCAGTGTTTATCAAATAAACACATGCATGTCTATAAGAGTCACTCGAGACTCATGGTTCATTGGGATAAACCATCGGACCAAGTCCCGATATACGACATGTACTGGTCTCAGCAGATTTTACTAACCGACCCGCGTCAGTAAATCTTGACCAGGAACTTTATTTGAGAATATACAACTTATAGTGACACTTCCCAATTTCAATTACAAACTACATTGTAATTGCGCACTACGTTGTAAATCATGGGTCTTTGTCTAATATATACATATCACTAAATCAGATTTAATTTCAATCTAATGGTAATTTGATCGAATAAGTATATAAAAACAAGATGTGTAACCATTAATACATAATATTATGGAAAAATGGATTGTTCGTATTCATGAATCAGACATAAATACGATCCGGATTAGCGCTCCTAGCACCAACACTAACAGTAAAAAGTACATGAGAATTTATTTATTTGATTATTTAGAAAGACAGAAAACAATTATTAACCTGGATAAGAATTTTTCTTTTAAGTTTCGCTTAAAAATTACTCGGGACTAGTAATAAGCTGGTTGGAGGTGTGATGAATACTAAAATGTGCACATTTATTAAAAGAAAAATTAATCATTTTACACTTATAGTTTCATTAATCCTCTTAATTTGGCCATAACATTTTTCACCGATATCAGATTGAAGCGATTCTAATTTCAGATGAAAGAAGACTCAAAAATCTATAACGTTTCTGTTAACAAAATTTTCTAGTTCTGAAGTTTTCAAAGCCGAAAATGATGAAAAATCTAAAGTGTGTTATATGTAATTATAAAGTCAAATAAAAAATAATAATAATTTTGATGTTGGCAATCTACATTTCGATGGATTTTCAACATTTTGATTGAATTGAAATTGCAATTGCACTTCTACAGCATCTCAATTGAGTCACTCTGATTTTCACATTTCTCTCTGAAAATTTATGGAATTTCAGCTCTTGTGTGTTTTATTTTTTTAAATTTTATTGTATTTTCTTTTTCTTTCAGTAATAAAATTATGTGTGTTTTTATTTAAATTATAAGTAGCTAATTTCTTTTTGCTGAGGTAAAGGGTGAATAAAGCTTTTAAAATGAAAATATAGATTAATCTAACTTATATTTGTTGGACAATTATGACCCATAGCATCACTATTTGTAAAAGATATGGTGTTCTTTGTACAAATTAACTATGTGACAAAGGAAATTGCTCTTTTATCATTTTGTAATTGGATTACTTAGATATATAGATGATAAAAGTCCATATGATTAGTACCAGATTAATAAGATATGAGACAGTATTAATCCACGAAAGGTTTAATCATTAAATATCCCTAGTCGTAGTATTATCGAGAGTGGACATCGATAATGCGCAATAGGCTATTATTGCACTTGTGCGCGTTATGAAAGCTTAACGACATAGTTCTCATATAATTAACTATTGGATGCATATGCAAGTGTGATATGGGGTTCTGTTTGCCGATGGTACGGGAACAACTTCGTTCTGGATAGACCCCTCAGAATCCCATTGGTAGTATGACTATGTGTCTATGGGAATCCGAATTAGGGTAGGTGTATTTTGTCTTAACCTGAGACTTGCATCGCTAATACTTGCGACAATCAGTACGCTTTGGTTTTGGTCGTCCGGGGCTTTAACAGGTTCTGTGTACGCCCTTCTGAGTATACTGAGAATCGTAGTGTATTGGGTTGTGATGTCAAGATGGAAGTATCACTTCAGTCATATGGAGATGATGATCACGTATGATACGGAACCGGTACTCTTAAGTACTGCAGTCATCGGGATAATATGACTATGTCATGATTATCTGATTATAGAGACTAGTTGTCAGTGATCCGTTATATGCTTCGTACGGGGCAGACACAATTTCAGCCCCAGGCCTAGCATGTGACATCCGATACTGGATCGTAATACGCAATACACTGTATACTACGCCTGATAAAGATTATATATTCTTTTAAAGAATATTTCTGGAGAATTGGGTAGGCACGATGTTTTGATAGAAGCCAACAATGTCTTGTAAATCGGTAAGAACGTGGTACCGGGTACACACGTGTTCGGATAGTCCGATGATCGTATTTACTGCCAACATATCCAGAGATCTCATAGGTCACTTAAAAAGATTCACTGATGACGTTTGACTCGAACAGAATTAATCTGGGATTAATTACGGCAATAATTAATCTGGGATTAATTTTCAGAGAAAGAATTTATCTGGGATTAAATTCGTCGAGAAGAGAGAAAGCGATTAATATGGAATTAATCGCAAAGTAAATTTAATAGTTAAATTAGATTTTATTTCTAACGAACGAATTATTTTGGAATTAATTCGTAAGCGACTTTCGTAATAATTTTGCTAGGCATTATTATTTAATTAAATTATATTTAATTATGTCGCAATGGCAAATTCGTTTAATTCGGAATTAAACGAACCCAGGCCCGAGCAAAGTTGCGTGTTGAGTTGTTCGACTTAAATTTGGAATTTAAAAGTGGTTGGACCCACTTGACTTACATCAACAAGTTTGACTAGTGATGGAAGTAGTTAATGGTTGAGTGAAATCTTGGATTTCTTATTCTATACTTAATCAACAACCAACACACTTTGTCTTTATTTCGAAAAACATATACCAACTTTGAGACTTGACTTTTGGTAATTGATTTTTGAAATCAAAAATATCAAACAAAAAAAAAAACTCTCTCCCTCTCCACTCGAGTATTGTCGTGAGCTTCCCCCTCCCAAAGGAAGATTTTGTTTCATAATTATTCTTGAGCTATCACTTAAATAATCAAAGAAGGTCATATGGAAACCAATCTCTAGAGTTTGGAACACAAAGATAAAGCTTGGAGCTCTCAACATACATCAAAAGTTTTTGAAATCTCATCCAACCAATGTAAGTTTTTCCGCAACTCACTTGGTAATTTTCACACACGAATCACTCTTAGAGATCCTTGGCATGTTCTAGGAACACTAACAATGGTATCAGAGCGAGATCTAAGCTTGATTATTTCTAGGGTTTATAAACTTTATTTGGGAATTTTATGTTTGGAGCATGATTTTTTCAAATTGGTTGTTTGGTTGAGCTTTGATAATGTTAAATTAGATTTTTGCATATTAGAATTGAGAAAATATGATTAGATCAAATTTTCCCTAATTCCTTAGCCTTGGCTGAATATTACCCTAGGAGAGTTCATGATGATTTGTTTGTTAATTAGACTATTGGATGAGTTTATGGCATGATATGTATATTGATTGATTGGTTTAATTGGATTGAAATCAAAAATTGATTGTTATTATGCCAAAATATCGTGAACCATAAGCATGAAATGAGTTGTTTTTCTTCAATTTGTGTTGGACATAAATTGGATAATTAAAGCATGATTAATTAGTTTAATTGATATTTTGGAAAAATTAGTTTAACTAATTAATTATGAAAATTACACTTTAATTAAATTAATGTGATATTTAGAATATTTTGTTAATAATAAAATCAGTCTTTAAATTGGATTGGGCTAATATTGTTGTATTTGGGTTTAATGGGCTTGGTTGGGCCAAGCTTGGTTTAAGACAATTGGATTGGATCCAAATTGGGCCTAAAACCATTCCATAAAGTCCAAATATAATAATTGGGCCTTTAACAATTTAATTGGGCCTAATGGGCCTAAATTGATTTTTGGCAAAAAGGGTGATTCCTAATTGGGCTTTGGCATTTGGGTTTGATATATTGGCCAAAGCCCATGCCTTAAGAATTAATTAAAAGCCCATTGGACTTTAATTAAATTGACATTGGATGTTAATTGGGCCTTTAAGACCCATTAAGATTGGATTTAGAATCTAAAACTTAAAAGGTACATAAATAAGTGTAATTATTTAATTGGAATTAAATTAGAATTAGTATTGAATACAAATTAAATTGGATTTAAAATTATAGTTCGATATAATTCAAGAATACGTACTTTGAGTATTTATTATTGAACGAGTTGGACTCGCGCAAATCAAATCGTTGTTTGAACATTGGATGGTCATTAATTCAAAGATTAATTAATTGGATTAGATTGATGAATAACATGTTTTGTGTGAATACTTGGATGTATTGTATGAATAATGTATATCGGATGGATATTAGAAGGGTGAGGACAATTTTAGAAATTATTGTAATAAATTTAGAATTTATTAAATTGGACCTGCGTGTTCAGCCTATTATCTTATTATCTTTGTATTTCTCTTCTCACCAATTCCCCTCAATGCAAATGAGGTTTCTTAATGTATTATGTAATTGAGTAGAAGTAAGAATTGTGCTAGCAGGAGAGAGGAAGGGAGAGGATTTATTCTAGGAACAAATTATTTTATACATCCATCCGCATATCATTATTAAATTTATTTCGTGCCTTATTATGCTTTTAGAATGCATGCTTAAGGGTGTATGATGAGACCTAATCAAAGATAATAAATTGGTTGCCAATTAAGCAAAAAACCTCATAAAATATTAAGCGTTTTTCCTTCCATTGAGTGGTTCTCTCTCAAGATCTAAGATTGGCATTGGTTTGTTGGCCAAAGTCAAGATCAATGTCCATCGCGGATGTGTTTAATCCACAAAAGCTTTGTTCTATATCGCATGTCTTGGGCGGTTGTGACTTGTTGGCCAAAGTCAAGGTCACTTCTAGTTCATCGATGTGGATTACGAAGTTTTCCCACTGTCAATGAGTCCCGGTTAACTGGAATCATTAAGCTTGTTGAGCCAAAGCCAAGGCTTAGTTGATTCAGAGGAAAAGATTAGGAAATATATTGGATATATTTACATATATTGGATATATGTTTCGGACTTGAAGGTCCACCTACTGGATCTAGAAATTGGATGGGATCCAATTGATCTTAGAGATCTACCTAGTTAAGTTTCATACAACTTATTGGCCAAAGTCAAGGTTGTGTGTTATTTAACGGGATCCTATCCCACTAGGAAATTAGGTTTCCCGAGTACTCCACAGAAGGTTAGAGGCTCGCCGAAAAATAGTGGGAGACAAGTATTAAATTTGTAATTTCGTTTAGATACTTGTCAATACGCGCTCTTTTATTTTAATTTATCGTTGTTATAAATATATTAGTTGGACTAATATTTAATATTGCTTTCTTTGAACAGTTAGACTGTACAAGACACTACTCCACTTGTAGTTGGTCATATAGTTGGACTATAGTAACCATTACATTTTGAGTGTACCCAAAATCATTGATTGAATAGTTGGACTATTGCAATCGAGAAGACTGGAAAGATTAGTGTTAGAGACATCATCATGGGCGATAATGTCTTTAACGGCGTAAATTTTTCAGATTGGGAAATGAATCTCAGGATAGTCCTGGGAGCTGAGAAGTTACTATTGGATCGAGAGAAACCTCTCGGGCGTGAGCCTGAAGTTGAGCAAATAGTAGAACATGAGCTTTAGAAGACTCATTGTGATGATAACTTTAGTGCTCAATCTGTCATGCTTGCTGCAATGACTCATTAATTTCGTTGTCATAACTAAGGATTAGATCATTATACCATGATGTTGAAATTAAAGGATCTTCATAGATCTAACCTTAGATCTTGGAAGTACGAATTGTAAAAGAAGCTCTTCGCTCGCGCATGTCATAGGGTACATCTGTCGAGCACTAGGTGTCACAGATAATTGCTGATATCGAACAGCTAGGTTAGCTGGGCATTACCTACGAGGCCGAGACTTTCATAGATTTAATCTTACAGTCTCTGCCCGAATGCTGGGGTGGGTTCATCATGAACCAAGAGAAAACTTTTGGAGAGTTAATGGCTATGCTCAAGGATGCAGAGCCAGAGCTTCTGAAGGGTAAGAAGCGCAGGGCGCATCTTATTTCGACATCCCAGAAGGCCAAGGCTTGCCGAAGGCTTCTAGGGTCGTCCGGGGCTTTAATAGGTTCTGTGTACGCCTCTTCTAGGTATACTGAGAATCGTAGTGTATTGGGTGTGATGTCAAGATGGAAGTATCACTTCAGTCATATGGAGATGATGATCACGTAGGATACGGAACTGGTACTCTTAAGTACTGCAGTCATCGGGATAATATAACTAGGTCATGATTATCCGATTATAGAGACTAGTTTCCAGTGGTCTGATATATGCTTCGTACGGGGCAGACACAATTCCAGCCCCAGGCCTAGCATGTGACATCCGATACTGGATCGTAATACGCAATACACTGTATACTACGCCTGATAAAGATTATATATTCCTTTAAAGAATATTTCTGGAGAATTGGGTAGGCACAATGCTTTGCTAGAAGCCAACCATGTCTTGTAAATCGGTAAGAACGTGGTACCGGGTACGCACGTGTTCGGATAGTCGATGACCGTATTTACTGCCAATATATCCAGGGATCTCATGGGTCGCTTCCAAAAGATTCACCGATGACGTTTGACTCGAACAGAATTAATCTGGGATTAATTATGAGAGAGAAAATTAATCTGTGATTAATTACGGCAAGAATTAATTTAGGATTATTTTCAGAGAAAGAATTTATCTGTGATTAAATTCGTCGAGAAGAGAGAACGCGATTAATTTGGAATTAATCGGCAAAGTAAATTTAATAGTTAAATTAGATTTTACTATTTAAATTATTTAATTGGGCTAAAATAATATATTAGATATATTAATTGAAATTGGATTTCAATGTGGAATTAAATTGGATTTTAATTCTAATGAACGAATTATTTTGGAATTAATTCGTAAGCGACTTTCGTAATAATTTTGCTAGACATTATTATTTAATTATATTATATTTAATTATGTCGCAACGGCAAATTCGTTTAATTCGAAATTAAACGAACCCGGGCCCGAGCAAAGTTGCGTGTTGAGTTGTTCGACTTAAATTTGGAATTTAAAAGTGGTGGGACCCATTTGACTTACATCAACAAGTTTGACTAGTGATGGAAGTAGTTAATGGTTGAGTGAAAGCTTGGATTGCTTATTCTACACTCGATCAACAACCAACACACTTTGTCTTTATTTTGAAAAAGATATACCAACTTTGAGACTTGACTTTTGGTAATTGATTTTTGAAATCAAAAATATCAAAAAAAAAAAAAACTCTCTCCCTCTCCACTTGAGTATTGCTGTGAGCTTCCTCCTCCCAAATGAAGATTTTGTTGCAAAATTTTTCTTGAGCTAGCACTTAAATAATCAAAGAAGGTGATAGGGAAACCAATCCCTAGAGTTTAGAACACAAAGATAAAGCTTGGAGCTCTCAACATACATAAAAAGTTTTTGAAATCTCATCCAACCAATGTAAGTTTTTCCACAACTCACTTGGTAATTTTCACACACGAATCACTCTTAGAGATCATTGGCATGTTCTAGGAACACTAACAATATTATAATATATAAATTATAATATAATGATTAATACTTAATTTAAATCTAGATTAATTATTGACAATCTTTGTTACCGTCTTTATGACTGGTTTTATTTATTTGGCATAATTGAGTACTCAACTGGACTTGTTATAGACAAAAGTTATCATCGTCTTTATGGCTGATTTTATATGTTTTTGGCATAATTAATTCCTAAAACAAATTATTTGGGTAATAATGACAATTTATATATTATAAAAAGTGAGATTTCTAAATTTAAAATATTAAAAGTGGATCCCCTAACTTCAGTATTTTATTTTATTGTTGCAGTCCAATTTAAGAATTTTTAATCACGTCAATCATTTTCTTTTTACTCAAGTTATTATTTTATCATATTAAATCTATTTCATGTGGATCGACCCCAGACTTATCGGATTATTTTATTACTTCGATATTTTTATATTTGGGAGTAAATAATCACTTTGTGAGTGTGTCAATAAGAGTTTATTTGTTAAGTCAATATGAATATAGATCATTTTGATATAATTATAAAAATTAAAAGATATAATAAATTAAAGATACTTATGTTATTATTATGATAAATTATTATTTTTTAAATTGAAGCATATTCTCATTCTTATTCATCGTTTATAACAGAATTATCTTCTCTTCCCACAAAAGTATTGATAAAAACACTTAAAAATTGAAAAATAAAAAATACATTAAAAAAGAAATCAAGCGATTTTTGGAAAATTAAAATTTGGTCAGTCAAAATCGCTCAAAAATTATTGTTAATTAAAACGATCAAAATCGATCGAATCAAATCACTAAATAATGATTTACGATTAGACTAATCGATGATTAATAATTGTTTAAATAATATAGGTTAGCACATTATCAAAATAGATAGAGCGAATGGATTATAAATATAATTTTATAAAGAAAAATAATATTCAACAATCAATAAATGGTACATCTAAAATAACATAGTCCAAGCCAAAACGTATCCAATCCCAAAGTAAATATTGCATCGAAAGAAATCGTTAGTGTTCGATTCCTACTTAGTTTTTCATAAATACAATTTGGTTACAAATTTTGAATCATTTGATAGAGAGTATTGAGTGAGAGTATAAATTATTAAATTAGTTAATAAATATTTTAATGAAAATATAAATGTGAAATACTGTAAAAATCTCCCGTTGAGTTCTACCATTAACAGTAGGGTTTGCTTAATTGGTTACTACAACAACACAATAGGAAAGACATGTTTGGTGGTTTAGATTACAAGTGAATATGTAACGACATATAAGTAGGGGCCCACAGAGAGAAGCAAAAAGAGAGGCCATTGGTTGTGGCTAGAATCATATGCTAAGTGCATCAACGAAATGTCCAATATTCACAAAATTGGAAATGTACTTGCCAATGTTTCAGACATCTCGTGGGGGTCCACCCAACACTCTCACATGCGATTTCAACCGCTTGTCCTTACTTCTATTTTTTTCTTCATTTTCTTCTCGCGGTAAAAGGAAAAATGAAATGTCCATTTTCTATATGACACAAATCAAACAAATTATAATGACTGGTGCCGGTGACGGCTGCTCCAAGTTTTGCAAGTCGTAGAAAAGTTTTAAAATAGAGGAATTATTTTAAATGATAAAAAATATAAAATTTATATTATATATTTAAAATTTAATTTTTTTTTTTAGATTTAGATCTTAATTTTGAGTCAAATTTTAGGGTCACAATCAACTGCATGTGTTGGCTGTTCTCAATGTGTGTAGTTTTAGTATTCATATCTTCAAAGACCTCTTGAGGACATGAGTTCGATGCTCTATAAACTCAAGTTCGATTATCTTTAAGATACTAGACATATGGGTAGACATATCTCAAATATTATGGAAAGTAAACTTCTGATCCGCAGACGGATAGACAACCTCATAAGTGATTGTTATATATATATATATATATATATATATATATTGGTAAAATTTGGGCTAATGACTCAAATGTCATTATGTCTCAGGCTCACACATCATACTTGTATCAGAATGACATATTGGGCCACTATTCAAGCCCAATCAAAGTGGGTTCCAGCCACTGGATAATCAAGCCTACGTCAAGGCTCGCCTATGGGCCCATGAGTTCATCATACATCCCATAAGGGATAGATCCTACAAGACTCAAAAGGTCTCCAACAGACCATACTCATGCTACTCAATGTCTCAACCGACAATATATGAGCAATGTCTCAGACGTTGCTTCATATCATGCAATACCCCAGTAGACATGGTCCGCCAGTTTACACACGACTAATTCCTTCTTAATAAGGAAACTAAGTATTTGGATCGAGACATAACACCTACAAAACATGGTGGTATAATCCAAATACCATAAGAATTACACCTTATCCCGGATATCTAGGCACTCGTAATTCAACCTTGATTTAACTACTATTTCCTAAATAGGCTTGAAATACGACTCTTCCAAGGAATCATAATCTGACTTGAAGACTACTTCACAGTCTATAAAAGGAGAAGAGGTCCAATGAGTTGGATCATTCAAGTTTTGGCTCTCGCACTAAAGTTCCCAAAGCATACATAAATCTTTAAACACTAACCTACCGCTCTCATGACAATCTACTAAGGTCAAGATAACTCTCTGCCTTGCTCTTCTATTTTTTTTCACTCATCATTTATCATTGACTTGAGCATCAGAGTGCCTACGATATCCACCATACCAGTGGGTAGTTACTACACGCTCACTTTATCTTTATTTTGTAGGACCGTTGGTGCCCACATTATTAAAAATCTCGATTTTAAGCCGAAGGCGAAATTTAACGTCTATATATATATATATATTGTAATAATTGGAAGAAAAAAAAGTATCAACGAAGCCATATCAGTCCTCCTTAATTTGAAATTTTATTAAAATATCTATTATAAATCAATGAAAAATCTAATTTATTAATAAGAAAATTTTGATTTATTCTCATTAAAATGAAAAAAATATCTGAAAAATTAAATTTTATCGTATGAAATCAAAGTTATGTGATATAATAACGAGTATTAGGCCAGTGGGAGACGGAGTGTGAAAGGGAAGCAATGGTTTATCCAAAAGATATGTCAGCCGGCCCATATAATAGCTAGTGCGCTGTCAACTTTTGATTCTACTTTCTTATTAAGAAACCAGTTTGGCAACGCCGTGAGCTTTGGGAATGATAGCGCCACGTTTTGCCTTTCCACCGAAACTCATCTTTTCACGACCACCACCACTACTTCCACTATTTCTGATGGAATTAACAATAATGTAATTAGCTTTCTTGATCGTGACTCGCCCCACTATGTTCAGCAATAGGCTTATTAATTCCCAACTATTGTTGTTTAATTAACTTAATTGGACAATGGGATAGTCAGTGTTTATCATTCTTTTAATTTCGTTTGTAAATTAAATTATCTTGAATTATATATATAATTTTTGAATTAAAAACAAAAATATCATCTTAAATTGAGATTTTTTGAAAACAAAATCGACCTGATTTTCAACCTAATTTTTATGAGATTTCAATTTTGACTGGATTATTTATTTTTTTTGGGCTATTCCGATCTCGTACAACGAAAATAACTTTTTTTTTAACAGCAAGCTCAGCGGTAAAAGCCATCTCGGACTCTTATTTAGTTTCGCTTGTAACTACAGTTCCACTTCAACTCTTCTCTCAGTATTCTCGTTACTCTCCTCTTTTTTCCCTTTTATCGCTCAGCATCACTGCTTGTAGTTCCGTACTATCCCTTTAAGGCTAAAGATGTTTCCGTTCCGAAGTCACCTTGGATACCACAACTACTGGCCGTCTCATCAGAACGGCTTCGTTCAAGAACACAACTGGCCGGGAACGTTAACCAACGGTGAAGATTCAATCGTGAGTAGTACTTCGTCAGCGTCGAAGGTTGAGAGCAAATCAACAACGGAAGCATGCAAGAGTCACAAGGAAGCCGAGAGGAGGCGCAGACAGCGTATCAACGCTCACCTCTCCACTCTCCGAACTCTCCTCCCCAACACCATCAAAGTAATTTATCAATCCCTTTTTCGTCTTTTTTGTTATTTTAAATGTTTTTTTTAA
This sequence comes from Zanthoxylum bungeanum, assembly GCA_019454045.1. Taxonomy (NCBI): domain Eukaryota; kingdom Viridiplantae; phylum Streptophyta; class Magnoliopsida; order Sapindales; family Rutaceae; genus Zanthoxylum; species Zanthoxylum bungeanum. Next base: position 6,921 of record SKCR01048749.1, on the reverse strand, counting down.
GTTTTGTTGTGAAAAGCAGACGGACAAGGCTTCGTTGCTAGCGGAGGTGGTGCATCACGTGAAGGAGCTGAGAGGGCAAGCTGCTGGCGTGGCAGAACGTGATTGGAAATCATGTTGGAGCGGCAGCGGCAGTGGGTCGGAGAAGGAGTCTTGGCCGTTTCCGGGAGAATCGGATGAGTTGACTTTGACTCCTTACTGTGATAATGGAATTGAAGAGAGGCAGCAGCAGCAGCAGCTTATAAAAGCTACTTTGTGTTGCGAGGACAGGCCGGGTCTAAACCGGGAGCTGACCCGGGCGATTTCATCGGTGAAGGCTAGGGCGGTCCGTGCTGAGATGATGACGGTTGGTGGGAGAACGAAGAGCGTTGTGGTGCTTGAATGGGTGGAAAGAGGCGGAAATGAGGACATGGCGGTTTTGCAAAGGGCTTTGAAAGATGTTGTGGATAATCGGGTTAACGGTTATGGGCTGGGCCGGACCGGAGCGGGTAATAAACGAGCTCGGATTAGTGGATTGGTTGATGATGATGATGATGAGGCTTTTGTGACAAGTGTTTGATTATGTTCAGAGGATATATATTAAGAGGGAAATGAAATTGTTTATATTTGTTGTCGAGGGAAAAATTATTGTTAGTCTGAACTCCCAGAGTTTGAATACCATGGACAGCTGAAAGGGCAAAAAAAAGGGCTAAAAAACGATTCGGTCAAAGTCCTAACAGCAATCTTAATGGTAAAGTTAAAAAGTATTATTTGGTATAAATTTTGAACCATTTCAAATGCCTATTTCCAATTCATTACTCTTAATTTTGTTTTAAAAAAATATTCACTAATATTTTATTTTCTAAAAGCCTAAAATCCATTATCCAATACAATTACCATGCAAAAATAAAAACAAATTAAATAAATGCAATACACTGGGCACTGTTCATCTCCACATTCCTGCATCAAACTCCACTTGAGCGTTTTCAACCCTACGCCAAACCCTACTCGTGTGTCATATTTGCCCTCGTTGGGATGCCCTAATTATAATGTTAAAAAACAATCATTTTTTTTTGTTTTTTTTAATACATTACAATTTTACGGATATACAATCCAAAATCTAATGGGATATTAAAAACATATAATTATAGCACACCCAGAAATATACCTCTCAAATAGACAATCTAAAACTCCAAATCGTGGAGATATCTACTCTCACTCAAATTTGATTAAGAATGCAGCATTTGTAATGATGACTTGATGACGTTGGCTGAAATCAAAGTTGGTGGAATAATACTCTTGAGAGTCTATATAAAGGGGTTTAAGTCATTATTTCAGAGATTAACAAATTTCACATTTCATAACTTATAAAATCGATAAAATCGAGAGCTTAAGAACTAGAGATAGAGAGAGAAAGATGATCATTCACCCGACCACTTGTGAGAGTTGTAACAGGCTTGTTGAGACCCGATGTGTTTTATCATTGTATTTGCTGATGAACACTAAAAAATGCATATTTATTAAAAGAAAAATTAATCATTTTACACTTATAGTTTCTTTAGTCCCATTAATTAAGCACATTTGTTAAATAATAATTTAATTATATTTATTGTGATTTTTATATTTTGTGTAGGTGAAATAATACTTTCGATGCATATCTATAAAAATGGATTTGATAATTGAATTTTGGAGGCCATAAATTTAATAGGGCGTTCTAACAGTGTACAACTTCGGAAATTTTAACATTGTGCAATGTTCGTATTTTGGCCATAACTTTTTACTCTGATATCGGATTTAAGTGATACCAGTTCCAGATAAAAGAAAACTCAAAGATCTACAACTTTAATGTTCACAAGGATTTCTAATTCTGAAGATTTCAAGACCGAAATTGACAAAGAAGTCAAAGTGTATTATTTGAATTATTTAAGTCAAATAAAAAAAAAAGGGTAAAGGTAATGCCAATCCATGGATTGGCACATTCCTTTGAAATAAACACAACATGACAAACCACTTTTGATTTGTCATGTTGTGAAAATTGCATGCAACTTTCAAGTTGCATGCAATTTTCAGTGGAAGGGGATGCTCAGCATCATCTATAAATAGAGGATGCTCAACACCACTTCCATCAGCTTCCTTCATTCAATTTTACTTTGTAAATTTGTGAATGGATCCAACTCTTGTGTGTTTTATTTTCTTTAAAGCTTTCTTGTATTTTTTTTTCTTTCAGTAATAAAAATTATGTGTGTTTTTGTTCAAATTATGAGTAGCTATTTCTTTTTGCTGGGGAAAATGGTGAAGCTTTTAAAATGAAAATATAAATTAATCCCACTTATATTATAATATATAAATTATAATCTAATGATTAATACTTAATTTAAATCTGGATTAATTATTGATAAATTTTGATACCGTCTATATGACTGGTTTTATTTATTTGGCATAATTGAGTACCTAACTGCACTTGTTATAGACAAAAGTTATCACCGAATTTATGGCTGGTTTTATATATTTTGACATAATTAATTCCTGAAATAAATTAATTGGGTAATAATGATAATTTATATATTATAAAAAGTGAGATTTCTATATTTAAAATATTAAAAGTAGATCTTCTTACCCCAATATTTTATTTTATTGTTGTAGTCCAATTTAAAATTATCAAATCACTTCAAAAAAATACAGTCTTTTAATTTTCACTCAAATTGTTATTTTATTCTATTAAATCTATGACCTTTAGATCGACTCGATCTTACCGAGTTCTTTTATTACTTCGACACTCTTATACTTGGGAGTAAAAAACCAGTTTTTGAGCGCGTCAAGTTTTTGACGCCGTTGCCGGGAGTATAATTTAGTAGATAGAATAATAATTTGATATCTTTACAATTTTTTTAGACTTGCGCATGAGTATACATAAATTACTATAAAATTTTGTTTCTTTTTGTTTGTTTTTTGTTTTTTTTTTTTTTGTTTTTTTTTTTTTTTTTTTGTTTTGTTTGTTTTTTTTGGTTTGTTAGTTTTTTGTTTTGTTTGTTTTTGTGTTTTTGTTTGTTTTTCTTTCGTTTGTTTGTTTTTTGTTTGTTTTGTTGTTGTTTTTATTTTTATTTTTATTTTTGCTCATTATCATTATTATTATTATTATTATTATTATATTATTATTATTATTATATTATTATTATTATTCCACTTGCATATTTATTAAATTCATGTACTGATGTACCATGATATTCACATTTCTTGATTAATTTTGATTTCATTTTCAAGTAAATTTACATTCATATTCATCATCGATAATTTCATCTTTTTTTCCCATATATATATATATATATATATTTCCCATTTGTTTATTATTTTTTTTGTAAGTATTAACATTTGTTTTTTTTAAAAAATTTTATCATATTGTTTGCATTTAGGTTGCATGAAACACTTGTCTCGATCATCTAGTGGAAGATTAAATAGAGAGTCTTCATCACCTTCATCGTCTATCAAAATGGTCGAGAACTAAAATGAAAATCCATATGCCCGAGTTGAAAACCCAGTTGATCAGAAGAAAACGAGTCTCAGCATGACGATCTTAACCATCCTAGGACACTTAGACAATTCATGAATCCCGCTAGGACAAGATCACCATCTTGCATTATTTTCCCCTAAATGCAACACGTTTCAATTTTAAGTCAGGTGTCATCCATCTTTTGCCCACATTCTACGGTCTAGAATCAGAAAATCCTTATCAGTACTTAAGGGAATTTGAAGAAGTATGTAACACATGCATAGACCAAAATTGCAGCATGAATATAATTCGATTATAGTTTTTTTCCCATTTCTTATAAAGATAAAACTACAATTTAGTTGCACAACCTTAGGTCATGATCCATCCGAACATGGGATGATTTGCAAGAACAGTTTCTAAAAAAAATTCTTTCCCCATAATAGGACAAACTCATTTAAGAGGAGAATCACAACTTTCACACAAGAGTCAGTGGAAACACTTTACCGATGTTGGGAGAGGTTTAAAGAGATGTTGAATGTTTTTCCACATCACGGGTTTGAAACATGGAGGCTTGTTGCCTATTTCTACAAGGGGTTAACACCCCAAGATAGACAAGTAGTGGAAATGATGTGTAATGGTGAGTTTAGGGATAAAAATCCCGAAGATGCACTAGATTACGTAGAACACATAACAAAGAATGCACAACAATGGGACACAGTTGGCACTTATGAGTCTGCTGTAAAGCCACAACCATCTGGTAGAGGTATGTTTAACCTTAGGGAAGACTATGACCTTTCTGCTAAGTATGCATCTCTAGCTAAAAAGTTTAAGGCATTAGAAATGAGGAAAAATGATCATGTCAAGTCAATTCAAGAAGTCACATGTCAAATTTATAATTCAAATAAACATGTCACACAAGTTTGTCCAACCTTGCCAGCCCTGTAAGAATGTCTTCATGACCAAGTGAGTTCCATAAACACTTTCAATAGACCAAATCCAAACCCATACTCCCAAAATTACAAATTTGGTTGGAGAAACCAACCGAACTTCAATTGGAGGAATGATAACCAAGTACAACCATCGCAACAACCTCCCCAGGTACACCAGAATTTTCGAAATTCCTAGAATTATGCACCATATGTCCCACAACTTAGGAAAACCCTTGAGGATACCTTACATGCATTCATTGAGAAGCAAGAAGCTATCAATAACCAAAATATGTAAACATTGATTGATCTGAAAGATACTTTCTCCAAAATCACATATGTTCTTACCATTAATGAGAAAGAAAATTTTATGCACAACCGCATCCAAATCCCAAGAGTCATCAAAATCCTCACAAGGGTAGTTCCGGAAGTCAACATATAGACTATGTCAAATCTGTTATTACTCTTCGCAGTGGTAAAGTCATCCACAGACCTATTCTTGAACCTCGCGAAGCTAAAAATAAATCAGATTCATAGGGTAAGGAATGGATTGATGAACCATTACCCGTCGTTGATGATAATAATTTATCTCATGCACCTCCATTTCCACAGGCATTAAAAACAAAGAAATTGAACCATTCCCCAAAGATATATGGAATATTCAAACATGTAAAGGTCAATATTCCTTTGTTAGATGCCATCAAACATATACCATCTTATGCCAAATTTCTGAAAGACTTGTGCACCGTTAAAAGAAAACATCAGGTAAGAAAAAAAGTTTTTCTAGCTGAGCAGGTAAGTTCTATTCTCTCAACCAATAATGCACTAAATACAAGGACCCTGGCTGTCCAACTATTTCTTGTATTATTGGAAATCAAAAAATTGAACATGTTTTGCTTGATCTTGGAGCCAGTGTTAATTTGCTTCCATTTTCGGTTTATCAACAACTTGATATTGGTGAGTTAAAACCACATTCAACTACTCTTTTACTTGCCGATAGATCAGTCAAGGTACCGAAAAGAATTGTGAAAGACGTGTTAATACAAGTCGATAAATTCATATATCATGTGGATTTTATTATCTTGGAAACACAATCTGTAGCTGATACTTATAAGCCAATTCCTGTAATACTTGGTCGTCCATTTTTAGCAACAGCTAATGCTTTAATTAATTACAGGAATGGAATCATGAATTTATCCTTTGGCAATATGACATTGAAGCTTAATATTTTTAACATGTGCAAGCAACCATATGATGAGGACAATGAAGACGGGAGCATGGAACTAATTGAGCCAATTGTGGAAGAATATATTCATGGGAGTTTATCTGATCCTACGGAAATTTGTACAACTAATTTTTTTGAATCAGATACACAATTAGATTCGAATATTCCTAATGATTTTTTACTTGATTCTACACGGATACTGGAAGATGATGAAGAGAAGTAAAATTTTGAGGAACTAGGAACAATGGAAGAAGAAAACATGAGGAAGCACCTAATCTGGAATTGAAGACTTTGCCAAAAGGATTGAAGAATGCAGAGATGAACAAACTTACCATGTGGAAATTTCTTCCTCTCTCACAAACGATCAAGAAGGAAAAATACTTCCAGACTGGAGCCATCTAGGCATGGAAGAAACTATCGCAAAACTCTACAATCATTTTCCTTCTCTCCCTAAAAAAGCTCCGATAAAAATTTACAAAGCACACACTAAAAGAATGATGCTTCTTATGATCCATGGTATTCCTAGTGATATTTATTGGGTAATTGAAGCAAGGGTTTGCTTAGCAGGTGAGTCACCTGACTCTTTCATTTCTTAAATGTCTGGTTTAGGGAAAAGCACATATGCTAAGAAACGAAGAACTAAACAATTATGTGTTTGTTATAAATGTGCACGCTGGACATGCAACATCCGTTATCGTTTGATAAGTGCATGAAAGTGTACTTTGAACATCGCTAACTCGGCTTAATCATCATGTATTTAATCTTAATTAGAGTTTATTTTGTGCTTTGTTATTAGGAGCAATGAAATATGAAGTTTGGAGCAATTACGCGTATTTCGGGACCTTACAGATGCATCGCAAGCACGCGGGAAGAGTAGAGACGCAAGACGCACAGCACCAAAAATTGGAACTGGTGCTGCGGCGCCCACTTCTTGGCGTCGCGATGCCTCCACTGGATCCCCCCATACTAATCGACCGTAAGTTTGGCACCACGGCGCCCACTTACCAGCGCCGCGGTGCCTCAGAAGAGTTCTTGAAGCTTATTTTAGTCGTGTTTTACGCTTATATGGACTCCCGAACTTCTCTAAATAAACCTAAGCTCATCCTAAACCCTAAAACGGGAGAAAAACAAGGGAGAACACACATCAAAGAGCCAAAAACATAATTTCAAGAGAGAAGAATGAAGAACTTCAAGCGGACATGACGTCTCTCCGATCTATCAAGGTGATTTCTCTCTTCTGCAATGAAGAACTAATCTCCTAGGCAAAGATAATGATGAACTCTTGTATTTAAGTTCTTATGTTTATG
>SKCR01048748.1:0-53277 GCA_019454045.1 Zanthoxylum bungeanum | reverse complement strand
AAGGGGTATCGTCAACAATATGGTATTGATTATGAAGAAACCTTCTCACCCGTTGCCATGATTAAATCCATTCGGATAATGCTTGCAATAGCTACATATTTCGATTCGAGATATGGCAGATGGACGTTAAAACCGCTTTCCTTAACGGAAACCTTTTGGAGGATGTTTATATGCAACAGCCTGACGGTTTTATCGTACCTAGACTTGCAAACAAGGTTTGTAAGTTAAATCGATCCATTTATGGATTGAAGCAAGCATCACGGTCATGGAATCAGCGTTTTGATGAGATCATAAAAGAATATGATTTCGTGCAAAACGCAGATGACCCTTGTGTATACAAGAAGGTTAGTGGGAGAGCACTTACTTTTATTGTCCTTTATGTCGACGACGTATTGCTTATAGGCAATGACATTCCCATGCTAACGTCGGTGAAAGCTTGGCTTTCATTAAAATTCTCCATGAAAGATCTGGGAGAAGCAGCCTTTATTCTTGGAATAAAGATCTACCGGGATAGATCTAGAAAGCTGCTTGGACTCTCCCAGAGTACATACATTGATAAGTGTTGAAGCGATTCAACATGGAACAATCCAAGAGGGGATTGGTTCCAGTGGTACGTGGTACCTCTCTGTCTAAGGACATGTGTCATAAGACTCAGGATGATGAGAGAGACCACATGAGTCGGATACCGTTCGCCTCGGCAGTCGGATCGATCATGTATGCCATGATATGTACACGACCTGATGTCTCATATGCTTTGAGCATGTGCAGTCGCTATCAGGCCGATCCAGGTGAAGGTCACTGGTTAGCAGTTAAGAATATCCTTAAGTATCTTAAACGAACTAAGGATGCTTTCTTAATTTATGGAGGTGGAGAACTTGCGGTATCTGGGTATACCGATGCAAGTTTCCAAAAAGACAAGGATGACTATAAGTCGCAATCTGGGTACATTTTTTTTTGAATAACGGAGCAGTGAGCTGGAAATCTTCCAAGCAAGATATTGTTGCCGATTCAACAACAGAAGCGGAGTACATCGCTGCATCTGAAGCAGCAAAGGAGGCAGTTTGGATCCGAAAGTTCCTAATCGGATTAGGAGTAGTTTCGTTAGCAGCTGAGCCCGTTCCATTGTATTATGACAATAACGGGGCTATAGCACAGGCTAAGGAACCAAGGTCTCATCAACGGTCCAAGCATGTTCTTCGACGTTACATCTGATTCGGGAGATCATACATCGTGGCGATGTAAAGGTCGAGAAGGTCACATCAGATGACAACATTGCAGATCCGCTGACGAAGGCTGTTCTTCAGCAAGTTTTTGAACGACACATACATAGTTCGGGTATTAGATGCTTGAGTGACTGGCTATAGGCCAAGTGGGAGATTGTTAGACATTATGTCCCATAGCGTCACTGTTTGTAAATGATATTGTATTATTGTACAAAATTAACTATGTGACAATGAAATTGCCTTTTGCCGTTTTGTAATATTATTTACTTTGATTTATAAATGGAGAAAGTCCATATGATTAGTACCTGGACTGAGAATGATATGAGACAGTATCAGTCCCCGAAGGTTTAATCATTAAATATCCCAGCCGTAGTATTATCGAGACTGGACATCGATAATGCGGAATAGACTAGTATTGCGCTTGTGCACGTTGTGAGGGCACAACGACATAGTTCTCATATATTTAAGTATTGGATACTTATGCAAGTGCGATAGGAGGTTGTGTTTTACCGATGGTACGGAAAACAGCTTCGCTCTGGATAGACCCCGCGGAATCCCATTGGTAGTATGTCTGCGTGTCTATGGGAGGCCGCATCAGGGTAAGTGTAATCGGTAAACTTTGGTTTTGGTGGTTGGGAACCTTAACCGGTTCTGTGTACACCTCTTCTGGGTTTATCGAGAATCGTAGTGTACTAGATGTGATGTCAAGATGGAAGTATCGCTTCAGACATATGGAGGTGATGATCACGCAGGACACAGAACTAGTACTCTATAAAAGGTTGCAACCGTCGGGACAATATGACTAGGTCAGGATTGTCCGATTTAAAGAGACTAGTTGCTTGATGTCCGATATATGTTTCGTACGGGGCAGACACATCTCCAGCCCCAGGCCTAGCATGTGATCATCCGATACTGGATCGATGTACGCAATACTACGGTATACTACGCTTGATATAGATCTTATATTCCTATAAGAATATTTCTGGAGAATTGGGTAGGCATGGCGCTTTGCTAGAAGCCAACCTTGTCTTGTAAAATCGGTAAGAACGTAGTACGAGGTACGTACGTATTCGGATTATCCGACGACCGTATTTACTGCCAACATATCCGGAGATCTCTTGGGTCGCTTCCTGAAGATTCACCTATGATATTTGATTCGGACTTAATTAATCTTGGATTAATTGCGGAGAAACTTTATCTCGGATAAAGTGCCTTATTTAGAGAGAGAGAGAACGATTAATTTGGAATTAATCGATAAAATTATTATATTCGATATAATAATTGAAATTCGATTTCGATGCGAAATTAAAATTAGATTTTAATTCGGGCATACGAGTTAATTTAGAATTAATTCGTTAGCGACGTAAATAAAATTTCGCTAGGCGCGATTATTTATTTAAATTCGATTTAATTAACGTCGCGACGCAAGTTCGGTATTTCGGAAATATCGAACCCGAACGCGTGAGTGGACGTGGGCCCACTTTCATTTGGAACATGTGGGGCCCACATGACACATGTCATTATATGTATTATTTTATTGATAATGCATTGCATGGTGATAGTGTATAATACACTCAAATGTTATGCATGGAATTTGAGTGTTTGACACTCTAAGCCTTTGCATGGCTTGTGTCATAGATTTATTATTATTTAATAAATATTATGGCATAAATATAAATTGATTTTTGGTATCAAAAATCATAGAGAACAAAAAGAAAAATCTCTCTTCTCTCTCTCACTTGGCCGAAAACTGCATGCAGTTTTTGGTCTTCATCTTCTTCATTTTTGGTTGCCAAAAGCTTGAAGAAAGTGTGGTTGTTTGGAACATCTTCTCACATGCAAGGCTAGCACCTTCAAGGGATCAAAAGAGGTGATAGGGAAACCATCATAGAGCTTGGAATACACAAAGCTTGGAGCTTTCCACATCTTGTCTTCCTTGGCCGAAAATCATCAACCTTGGAGCTTCCATCTTGGCTTGATTTTCTTCATCAACATAGCATTGTAAGTATGATTCCGCCATACTTCAAAGTTAAATATATATTCATTTGTTGTATTTCACATGTTTAATCTTTCCTTGGGACATATTATAGAAACCAACAGCTAGGCATATGTTTGGATGATACCAAACTAAAACCCAAATAGGATAAGTGCCAATTGTAAGTTATCCAAGGGATACAATAAGTACATTTTATACAACTCACTAAGAGAACAATGAGATTGTTGCTCACCATGCGGTTTTCCTTAAAGGAATACCGATATGCAGTGGTCAGTGGGAGATAGTGATACTCGATGAAAATCGGAGTGATACTGTTCAAGGCACAAAGTCCTTAATGGAACACAAACGTTTCATCAAGGATGAAACTATACCATTAATCTTAGAATACACAAGAACCGCGTAGATCGGAGAGAGTCAGAAAACAACCTGGGATATGGGTTTCTGATCTCACTTCATGAAGATGTCAATCTTATGGAGGTATACCAACCGACTACGTTTTGAGGTAGTGATACAAGGTATCGACTCCCTATTATGGCAAAGTGCCATGAATCCGAAATGGATTCCATGTATAATAACCATGGTAAATCCATTTAGATAATGCTTGCTGGAGCAAGCATAAGTTCTTGGAATTATCGCTTTGATATAATCATAATGGTATATGATTTGATTCAGAACGAAAATAATTCTTGTGTATATAAGGAGGTTAGTGGGAGAGCACTGAAAATGATATTCCCATAAAGTAGTCGGTGAAAGCTTGGCTTTCATAGAAATTCTCCGTAGAATTCTTGGGAGTAAAACCTTTATTCTAGGAATAAAGATCTACTGGGATAGATTTGGAGTTGTTAACACTCTCTGAGAAATTGTACATTTAAAATATACGTAATTTGGGTCTCATAGGCTTTGAGCATGGAGTCACAATCAGATCAATCCAAGTGATAGTCACTGGATTGAAGTTAGAACATCTATTAGTAACTTAGAGAACTAAAGATGTTGTCTTAAAGTATGGAGAATGAGAACTTGAAGTGACTGGGATCACTGCTGCAAGTTTCCAAATAGTTATATACTGTGGTACTATAAAGTTTGAACAACGGGACAGTGAGCTGGAAATCTTCCGAGCAAGATACTGTTGCCGAATAAACAACAAATGTGGATTATTGCTGCGGCTGAGGCAGCAATAGAAGCCATTTGGGTCGTTAATAATCTAATTAGATTAGATATAGTTCTGTTAGCTACTGAGCTGGGCGTCAGCACAGGCTGAGGAATTAAGGTCTCATCGACGATCCAGATATATACTTCTATATTCATCTGATTCGTTCGGATCATACATCGTGGCGATGTGATGATCGTATAAATCGCGTCAGACGATAATCATGCAAATCCACTGACGAAAACCTTTTCTCAGCAATTTGAGCAAACCGTACATAGTTCGGGTGTACGACACTTGAGTGACTGGCTATGTGCCAAGTGGGAGATTGTTGGATAATATGACCCATAGCGTCACTATTTGTACAGATCATAGTGTTGTTGTACAAATTAACTATGTGACAAGGAAATTACGCTCTCATCATTTGTGATTAGATCACCTTAGATGTATAAATGAAGAGAGGTCCATATGATTAGTTCCTGGACTGAGAATGATATGAGACAGTATCAGTCCACGAAGGATTAATCATTAAATATCCCTAGTCGTAGTATTATCGAGACTGGACATCGATAATGTGGAATAGGCTAGTATTGCACTTGTGCGCGTTGTGAGGGCACAACGGCATAGTTCTCATATATTTAAGTATAGGATACTTATGCAAGTGCGATAGAGGTTGTGTTTCACCGATGGTACGGGAAACAGCTTCGCTCTGGATAGACCCCTCGGAATCCCATTGGTATTATGACTATGTGTCTATGGGAGGCCGAAATCAAGGTAGGTGTGTATAGTCTTAACCTGAGACTTACATCGCTAATACTTACGATAATCGATAGACTTTGGTCTTGGTGGTACATGGCTTTAACCGGTTTTGCATACACCACTTCTGGGTTTATCAGAGAGTCGTAGTGTATTGGGTGTGATGTCGAGAAGGAAGTATCACTTCAGTCATAGTGGAGATGATGTCACGCAGGATACGGTACTAGTGCTCTTGAGTGATGCGCATCCAATCTGGATATTGTGACCAGGTCATGAATATCCGATTATAGAGACTATGTTACCAGACATCCGACATGTGTTTCGGACGGGGCAGACACTTATCCAGCCCCAGCCCTAGCACGTGACTATCCGATACTGGACCGATATACATAATACATGGTATACTACGCTTGATACAGATCTATATATTCCTGTAAGAATATTTCTGGAGAATTGGGTAGGCATGGCACTTTGCTAGAAGCCAACCTTGTCTTGTAAATCGGTATAAACGTAGTATGAGGTACTTACGTGTTCGGATAGTCCGAAGACCGTATTTACTGCCAACATATCCGGAGATCTCATGGGTCGGTTCCTGAAGATTCACCGATGACGTATGACTCGCACTTTAATTAATCTGGGATTAATTTGATGAGAGAGAAAATTAATCTGGGATTAATTACGGAGATATTTTATCTCGGATAAAAATCGTTAAAGAGAGAGAACGATTAATTTGGAATTAATCGATAAATTAATATATTCGATATATTATAACGAAATTAGATTTCGACGCGGAATTGAAATTAGATTTTAATTCGGGCGAACGAATTAATTTAGCATTAATTTGTTAGCGACGTGAATAGTGATTTCGCTAGGCGTAATCATTTAATTACGACGCGACGGAAAATTCGTTAATTTGGAATTAATGAACCCGAGCCCGAGAGTGATTGCGAGCGCATTCGCTTTTCGAATTCGAGTGCGGCACGCAAGTCACATCAAGCGTCAAATCGCTAGTCGCATCAATCGTCAAGTCACTTGTCACTTTGAGTGATGTGACATGACATGTTGTCACTTTATTAAAGTGGATGGATTTGATGTGAATAGTTGATTTGAGTTGGTAAAAAGCTTTTAAAAGCTTGAAATGAAATATAAAATTATTTATTTCTTGCTTTTTGACTTTTGTATTAAAAGTAATATATGTTTTATTTATTATTTACTTGGTAAATATATATATAAAACAAAATGAAAAAGTTTCTCTCTCTCTCTTGCAATGCATACGGTTTTAGGCAAAATGGAGCCAAAAACCTTCTCTCTTCTCACGGTCATGGTGACCGATTTTCATCTCCATTTTTCTGGTTTTCACACACAAAATGGAGAAGCTTTTGATCTTGTATATAGTTCAATAATATACAACATACCTTAAGCATTGGGCTTCTTGGCCTCTTGGGCTTCCCTAGCTTCATTGGCTTTCAATGATCTGCTGTCTTTCTTCCAATAACCCTACTTTCCATAAAAGAAACATTTCACATTTCCCTTTTTCTTCTCCACCTTACCATTGGGCTTTAGGTGATCTGGAGCCTTGGCCTTGCCCTTATTTTTCTTTGGGCCTCGTGGCTTCAAGTCTGTACCCGTAAGCATGACAGAGGTTTTTAGCTCCGGTTTCAAGTCCTTCTCTGCTTGCTTTATCAGATTATGCAATTCTGCTAAAATAACTTCTTTATTTGACAGATGAAACTACATAATAAAGTTAGAGAAGTCTTTTAATAAGGACTGAAGAATTAGATCGTGACCTATCTCATGATCCATGATGAACCCGAGGTTGGCCAATTTTTCAATGTGGCAAATCATATTAAGCACATGTCGACTAACAGATCCTTCCTTATACCTTTTTTGGAATAAGGCACATGAAATTTGAAATCTCACGGTATTAATGGAAGTTGCATACAACTCCTTTAAGTGAAAGATGATGGTTTGAGCATCCATATCTTCGTGAGCTTTCTGAAATTCATCCGACATAGAGCCAAGCATTATGAAAACTGCTTGCTCATCATCATCGATGTGTTTCTTCCAAGCATCAAATGTATTTTGGTCAGAATCTTTTGCGGGTTCAGGAGGAAATGGTCTTTCAAGAACATAGAAAATCTTTTCTTGTCGTAAGACAATTTTAAGGTTTCTAAACCAGTCACTATAGTTTTCCTCTTTGAGCTTATTGTGGGACACAGAAACTGGGCGACGCATACTGTTCCGGGCTCGCGGACCGGTTGGGAGTACGGAGTAGCCCACGGGGGACTAAACTGGAGAATAAAGGAGTCACCACCAGGTGTGAACCGAGAAAATGATTTAAGGCCGCACTCACCCCTCGCAAGGGAATACCTCAAACCGTTGGGTTCGGAATGGTCCATTACTTATGCCACTTGTAATAAAATGATTTGTGCAATAATTTAATCGAGTATAGCAACATATATTCCTAAGGGTATTCTATTTCTAAGTTCGCACGCATAAATCAAAAGTTCATCTAAGTTCACATGTAACATATTTTCATATTTGCATTCAACCTATTTGCATATAGTCTATGTCCAAATTTGCATACAACCTATTTGCATGCAATCTATGTCCAAATTTGCATACAACCTATTTGCATATAATCTATGTCCGAATTTGCATGCATAAAGATAAATTGAAATACGACAAGCATACAATGTCATAAGCACATTACATTCATGGACACAGAAATGCAAACAAATGGCAGTTGCACAATCATACGTAATAAAGAGAAATAATTAGGTATATAATGCAAAGAAATAACCATAGAGGCAATTGTACATGAAAATAAATGTGCCATGATGCGATTTTAAAGATAAATAATGGAAGTGAAAGAAAAGAGATGCAACATATGCCCACATCTATATAGGACTTCAAGTGTCCGATTGAACGTATCTCGCATTCAATCGAATGCACTTTGTCCGGCGCGGCAAAACATCGTGGCAAAGGTAGCCCGTAGGCTTTTTTATCCCTCAATGTGGGGGACCTTTAATCCAACTTGATTTTCCCATGCGCGATGCAACATGATGCATGATTATGCAAGAAAATAATATACAAAGAAAAGCAAATAACGAAATAAAAGGCGTGGCGAAGTATCGTGGTAAAGGTAGACTGTAGGCTTTTTATCCCTCCAAATAGAGGACCTTTAATCCAACTTACTAAGCCCATGCGCATCACATCATAATGCATATAAAAGTAAAGGCAACAATATCGCACTTCGTATACCCGATTGAACACATCTTACATTCAATCGAATATACATCATCCGGCGCAGCAAATCATCGTGGTAAAGGATTTTAACCCCTCGACATGGAGGACCTTTAATCCAACTTACTAAGCCCATGCGCTAATAACATAATGCATATAAAAAATAAAGACAACAATATCGGACTTTGTATACCTGATTGAACACATCTTACATTCAACCGATTATACATCATCCAGCACGGCAAAACATCGTGGTAAAGGATTTTAACCCCTCGGCTTGGAGGACCTTTAATCCAACTTACTAAGCCCATGCGCTAATAACATAATGCATATAAAAAATAAAGACAATAATATCGGACTTTGTATACCCGATTGAACACATCTTACATTCAACCGAATATACATCATCCGATGCGACAAAGCATCGTGATGAAGGATTTTAACCCCTCGACATGGAGGACCTTTTATCCAACTTACTAAGCCCATGCGCTAATAACATAATGTATATAAAAAAAATAAAGACAACAATATCGGACTTTGTATACCCAATTGAACACATCTTACATTCAATCGAATATACATTATCCGGCGCGGCAAAGCATTATGGTAAAGGATTTTAACCCCTCGAAATGGAGGGCCTTTAATCCAACTTACTAAGCCCATGCGCTTTATCTCATCATTACACAAACAAATAACATGCAGAAATTAAATAACGGATAATAAATAAACAAGACAAAATAAATCGAAATATGTGTCGTTTGCTCGAGTGGTACGTGGAGTTGTATCCCAAGTACAGACCGCACTACCGTCCATTCGGATTAGGCTATGGAGTTTACGTCTGTGTTTCCATCCTATATACCACAAGAGGTGACACATTTTCCATTTTATTCAAGGGCCACAACACACATCATTCCACAATACTCATGCAAATAATAAGCAATAAAATACGAATAAAAATATATGTAAAAAGTGCCCTCAGGTCTAACATTTTACGTCGACTCTCGGACTCACGTTACACGGTGATCGGAAGGGCTAACGCTCCATAATTTTTCTGGTTCACTGGTTTGCGTCTTTCCTCGCTGTTTTCACTACTCGGGCTGCTGTTTTCCCATGTTTCGCTGCTTTTTTTGCTGCTATTTTTCAGTCACTATTTTTACTGTATTATGGACTATTTTTGCGGTAATGTAAGGGGTTAGGGGCTGCTGTTTTGCGATTTCTTTTAGGGGTTTTAAAGTGCAGTTTTTGTTTCTATTTTTTGTGATTTTAGCTGTTTTAGGGTGATTTTTCGGTGATCATGGGGCTGTATGGGGCTGTTGTTTATGGTGGTTGTAGGGCTATATGGGGCTGCTGTTTTTGGTGGTTTAGGGGGCTGTATGGAGCTGTTATTTTTGGTGGTTTAGGGGCTGTATGGGGCTGCTATTTTCAGTGGTTTAGAGGGGCTGTATGGAGCTGTTATTTTCGGTGGTTTACGGGCTATATGGGGCTGCTATTTTCAGTGGTTTAGGGGTTGTATGAGGCTGTTTTGGTTGATGATTCTCGGCTATGGAGAGGAGAAGAAGAGAAATATTTTTTTGCTTATTTTTCTTGTATTAGGCGTGAATGCTATGGCTTCTCTTTGTTGTGTATGCGTGAATGAGATGAGAGGGAAGTGTTGGAATTTGGTTTCTTTTATAGAAAAAGGCTAGGGCTTCTCCTTGTTTGAAAAGGAAGGAATCAATTAGTGTCTCACAAGGAAAGTCTAATATTTAATTTGTTTTGTTGTAGGTAGGTGATTTGTGCTAACTTGGTATGATTTTATTTGATTTATTTTAATTTGGTATTTGATTCTTTAGATTTTTTTTTAATTTCACCATGTGTTAAATATGTGTTTTATTATTTTGGATATGCTTTATGGGTGTGGGCTAGGCTTGGGCATGTGTGAGCTTGGCGGTATGCTTAGTGGTTTGTGAGGTTTTTTGGGCTAAAAGTGCCTTAAAACGGAGGTCCAACAAGTGAGCCCGAAGCTAAACAAGCGAATAAAATCTAACAAAAATACTGATTCCCTTCCGACGTCTGTTTCCCACGACTTCCTCGACTTAAAAGGTGGTGTCTCCAAATGAGACTCATCATAGGGACTTATATGCAAAAATGCAGTGCCTACAGTCGCCCCCACTTTGATGGGACTTGTGCAGTGTGTGACGATGACAATCCTATCAAAGTTATGCATGCATTTTTTTACTTTTCTGGCTCGCCAGCTGTTGCTTAACTTACTTCTTATCCTGAGATGCTTTGACCTTTGGGCTTTTTTCCCGAATTGCGTTGAGAGAGAGCTTTATTCCCCTGGGCTTTATTCCCGAGCTGTTTTGAAAGTGGGATTTATTCCTCTAGGTTTTTTTCCCGAACTGTGTAGAGATATGGCTTTATTCCCCTGGGCCTTGTTCCCGAACTGCTTTGAAAGTGAGCTTTATTCCCCTAGGCTTTATTCCCGAGCTGTGTTAAGATAAGATTTTATTCCACTGGGCCTTGTTCCCGAACTGCTTTGAAAGTGGGCTTATTCCCTTGGGCCTTGTTCCCGAACTGTGTTAATGATAGATCTTTATTCCCCTGGCCTTGTTCCCGAACTGTGTTAAGATAAGGCTTTATTCCCCTGGGCCTTGTTCCCAAATTATGTTGACTGTGGGCCTTATTCCCGAATTGTACTGAATATAGGCTTTATTCCCTAGGCCTAGTTCCCGAATTATGTTACTGTAGGCCTTATTCCTGAACTGTGTTGAATGTGGGCTTTATTCCCGAACTGTACTGAATATGGGCTTTATTCCCTGGGCCTTGTTCCCGAACTGTTTCAAGATAGGGCGTTATTACCTTGGGCCTTGTTCCCGAATTATGTTGACTGTGGGCCTTATTCCCGAACTATACTGAATGTGGGCTTTATTCCCTGGGCCTTATTCCCGAACTGTTTCAAGATAGTGGGTCTTCGACCTCAAACTGATGTGGGCCTCGCCCCAAAACTGATACTGATGTGGGGCCTCGCTCCCAAACTGGTACTGAGGTGGGCCTCGCCCCCAGACTGATATTGATATGGGCCTCAACCCCAGACTGATACTGATATAGGCCTCAACCCTGGGACTCGTCCCCAAACTACTGATGTCATATTGATGCTTCTATTTGCCGCTTTCTCTCTTTCTTCTTCAAAACCTGTTAATATAAAACAAACACAAAACACAAAAAAGGAATGCAAAATATGTTACGTGTATGCATGCATGCGTGAATGAGTTTCCCATCCCGTTGGGTTAGGTCTTTCGCCAACTCCCTTGATGACCATTCTTCTCTTCCTTAAGGAAAGTACTGTTTTCAATCTACCCACATTGATCGGCTCGGTGAACTCATTTCCTTCCAAGTCTGACAGTCTTACTGCCCTATTTCCTAATTTCTAAATGGTTATCCTGCCTTTTTGCTTGCTTCTTCCGAGGACTCCCTGTGTTCTAAACATCGCTGAGTATCATAGTGCTAGGGTTGAATTCTTTTGTCAAATATACTAATGTTACATGTTGAAAAGATGAGACTCAGGCAAGTAAACGAAATGAACGCCTTTATTATCATTAAGAAAATGTTCGAATAAGTAGAAAAAATCAATGTCTTTATTAAAAATGTAGGATCAAATAAGCTAGGGAGAACAACTTCATCATTCGCAGCATTGCCTTCTTCCTTGACCTATGGTTCTTTACTATTGTTATCCCTTATCTCAATGCAAGAAGCCTGATGGTTGAGAGTTTGGAGGACAAAGGTTTCGGGTAGGCCGGAGTTGATCATGTACGTGAGTGGTGGAATGGATTGGTAATTAGGTAAGGGATTTATGTATGTGTTAGGTTGTTCTTTTTCTGGATTGGGTATTTTATGGGAGTCAATGAGGTTTTGGACCTCATGCCTAAGGCGGGTACAGTTGTCGGTGTCATGGCCTTTTTATTGATGGAAGTAATAATACTGGTTTAGGTTGAGGTACGGTGGCACAGGGTTCGGAAATGGCCTAGGTTCCAAAGGTTTTAGAAGTCCTTGCATTTTCAGTTTTTCAAATACATTTGACAAAGGTCTACCAAGATTGGAGAATCGCCTGTTCTTCACGGTAGCGACCTCGACAGTAGCGGGCTTGGTCTCAGAAGGCCCCCCAAAATTTCTTCTATTTTGGCCATAAAACTTCCGATTCTTGGCTTTCTCCTCCTTGATATCCATGATAGTCTCTCTTAACTGTCGAAAATCAGCAATCACTGAAGTCATCCTCCTCAGCTTACCATAAATTGAGGGCTTAGTACCCTTGATAATCATCTTTATCTGGTCTTTCTCCAAATGCCGAGTCTGCATTTTCAAAAGCTGGCTCCTGCAGCGGTCTACATACTCCTTGAAACTTTCTTCCGGCTTCTGCTTGATATTCTCCAAGTCACGGAGTGACAAGTCAATCTCCAAATCTGTAACATACTACTTCAGAAAGGCGTATACCAGTTCCCTCCAATCTTCCTTAACCTTTTTGTCAAGGCTGTGATACCACACTACAAGTGCCCCCTCGAGTGACATCCCAAACATCTTTTGGACTTGGCGCTGCGACAGGCCCACTGAACTCATAACTGAAACATACTGTCGAAGATGGATCCTCGGGTCCCCATTCCCATTGAACTTGGCCATATCAGCCATCTTGAACTGAGCTGGCAGCTGTTCTTGAAAAGTCATTGCTTTATAATCTAACAACTCTTCATGTTTACCCCTCATTTTGCGAGTAACCGTTTCTACCTGATACTGGAGCTTCTGAAATTTTGTCTGAGACCCAATCATTCTTTCTGTCGCATATTCTGCCATGTCATCATCAAAAGTGGGGATATCATCCCCCAACCCATTCGGAGTCTACTCACGCCTCACATTCTCAGAATTTCCCCAGCACGGGGCACGGCCATACTAGCCACAGCAGTAGCCAAGGTTTGTAACTGTTCAGTAATCTTGGTGAGACCATTCTCTAGTTGATCCATGCAAGATACCTCATTTTCTGATCCACTCATATTTTTTATGGCCTCAGTGAGTCTTCCCTAACCAACGAGAGAATCTATGATATTTCTTTAAAATTCTCAGTCAGCATGTATGCGTGTTAATGAACATGAAATACATAAGCCCATAAAAAATTCATACTAGTTGGCCCATTATCATTTTAAAGTGTTCAATCACGCTATTGCGTGGTTGCAAACTTGTCCCAGTTGAAAAGGCCCAACATGTTTACACTTGTAACAACGCATTTAAACAACTCCAAATGATGAGAGGCCCACACATAAAATGGCCCCTTGGTATTTTAGAAGCTTTTGGCCCAATTGTCAAAGGATACGAACTCGTCCCAGTTTAAATGGCCCAACGAGTTCATATTTCTTGACAAAAAATCCAACTGGATCCAAATGATGACAGCTCAAAACATAAGAATATAACAAATAATTTCTACTAGTTTTGCAACTTAGGTTCACATGCGGGTTTACGGGAATGCGGACAAAGGTTCTCGCTGATGAAGGATTGCCTACAATTAGGACTCCCCACTCAAGTGTTCGAACGACCAAGTGAGCGCACCTTTTTTATACCTTAAGGTACGTGCCAACGAGCTATGGTGTGTGACTGACTGTCAAATGGATTTCCCATTGTAGATTCCCTAGAGGGAGGGTGGAGCGAAGTCTCTTAAATACCCAAGCCTCTTAGGCTCTTATCGCTTGGTGACAGGAATAAACAACGAGTCCTCCAAATTAGTCCATCACAGTAAGCTACGAGTAAATGATTATCTAGGTGTCTTCACAGCTTTTCCTTATAGAAAGGTAGTGAGTGAAGGAAGACACCAAACCATGACCTAGCCTTAATAATGCCTTTGATTAAACCACCTCAACCCACAATAGACACGGTTAACTTAAAGCAAAAATCACAAACATTACAAGACATTGTTTGCATACAACCTATTTGCATATAATCTATGTCCAAATTTGCATACAATCTATGTCCAAATTTGCATATAATCTATGTCCGAATTTGCATGCATAAAGAGAAATTGAAATACGGTAAGCATACAATGTCATAAGCACATTACATTCATGGACACGGAAATGCAAACAAATGGCAGTTGCACAATCATATGTAATAAAGAGAAACAATTAGGTATATAATGCAAAGAAATAACCAAAGAGGCAATTGTACATCAAAATAAACATGTCATGATGCGATTTGAAAGATAAATAATGGAAGTGAAAGAAAAGAGATGCGACATATGCCCAAATCTATATAGGACTTCAAGTGTCCGATTGAACGTATCTCACATTCAATCGAATGCACTCTGTCCGGTGCGGCAAAATGTCGTGGCACAGGTAGCCCGTAGGCTTTTTTATCCCTCAAAGTGGTGGACCTTTAATCCAACTTGATTTTCCCATGCGCGATGCAACATGATGCATGATTATGCAAGAAGATGACATACAAAGAAAAGCAAATAACGAAATAAAAGGCGTGGCGAAGTATCATGGTAAAGGTAGACCGTAGGCTTTTTATCCCTCCAAATAGAGGACCTTTAATCCAACTTACTAAGCCCATACGCATCACATCATAATGTATATAAAAGTAAAGACAACAATATCGGACTTCGTATACCCGATTGAACACATCTTACATTCGACCGAATATACATCATCCGGTGCGGCAAAGAATCATGTTAAAGGATTTTAACCCTTCGACACGGAGGACCTTTAATCCAACTTACTAAGCCCATTCTCTAATAACATAATGCATATAAAAAATAAAGACAACAATATCGGACTTTGTATACCCGATTGAACATGTCTTACATTCAACCGAATATACATCATCCGGCGCGACAAAGCATCGTGGAAAAGGATTTTAACCCCTCGACATGGAGGACCTTTAATCCAACTTATTAAGCCCATGCGCTAATAACATAATGCATATAAAAAATATAGACAACAATATCGGACTTTGTATACCCGATTGAACACATCTTACATTCAACCAAATATACATCATCCGGCGTGGCAAAGCATCGTGGTGAAGGATTTTAACCCCTCGACATGGAGGACCTTTAATCCAACTTACTAAGCCCATGCGCTAAAACATAATGATATAAAAAAATAAAGACAACAATATCAGACTTTGTATACCCGATTGAACACATCTTACATTCAACCGAAATACATCATCCGGCGCGGCAAAGCATCGTGGTAAAGGATTTTAACCCCTCGAAATGGAGGACCTTTAATCCAACTTACTAAGCCCATGCGCTTATCTCATCATTACATAAACAAATATCATGCAGAAATTAAATAATAGATAATAAACAAACAAGACAAAATAAATCGAAATATATGACGTTTGCTCGAGTGGTATATGGAGTTGTATCCCAAGTACAGACTGCACTACCGTCCATTCAGATTCGGCTACAGAGTTTTGCCCGGCGTAAACACACGCGTATAACGCAAGCGCACATATCTTTCACGTAGTAAAAAAGTATTGATCCCACGAGGACTTAATACCTAAGCTATTAATTTTATGAGGTCAAATGATTACTAGTATCTAATAGGTTGTTTGATTTATTTGAAATGGTGACAATTCTAAATTTGAAAATAATTAAATAAAATTGTTCGAAAGTAGGTTTTAAGAAAATTCAATATTAAAAACTATATAGGGTTGTGATTTCTTCCAATATCATTTAAAAATGAAGTGGTTATCTTAAAGTTGGGTAATGTATTGGTTTATTAACCTGGAACACTAAATTATGTAAAAGCATCTTCTGATGGTCAATTACAAATACCTAGTATAATCCAATTGAACCATATGTCTATGTCAACCAAATTACCTAGATTCATTAAGATTAAGTTCCAATTTGGCTACTCCCACCCGACAGGTATATTCCTATCCTGTAAGGAAATATTTCAAAGGGTTATCTATCCTCAAGGAAGATCGTGGGCTATTGAGTCTAAGGTCTTAAACTAAAAATCCCTATGTCTAGTTCATTTTAAGTTTACCAAGTCAATTTTATTAGTGGCCAATTAATAAAAAGCATTAAGTTTAAGACTCAATAAATAAATCATTATATTACCCAAAATATAATCTAACCCCTTATAAACTGGTGATATTAGATTTCATCGCAACCCTAGATAACTAACTTAGTTACAACACATAGCTAGGGCTGGTAAAACTTAAAAGACATAAAGTAAAATTACTAAAAAGTGAATGCAGAAAGATAAATGTAAATAATAAAAATGCTAAGGTAAAACGAATTAACTTCTACTAATTACTATTTATATATCTCCCATAATATAATATATATACTTGTGATATTTTCCCAACCAGCTATATAGGCGGTAACCTGATTAAATCAAATTATGTTCAACCAGCCATTAAGGCGGTAATATTAGTCCATAAACCAGCCATAAAGGCGGAACCAAAATAAACCAGCCATAAAGGCGGAACCAAAATTAACCTGCCATATAGGCGGAACCAAAATTTAATTACCAACCGACCAATCAGGTGGTATCCATGATTAGTCAGGTTTAAACAAGATTAAATGAATTACCAACCGACCAATCTGGCGGTTATCCTTTTAAGTCAAATTTTAATAGTTTATATATTATATTAAATGGAGATTACTCTAAATAGCAATAGTAAAAGAATTACCTTTCACCCTAGCAGGGGGAAGTTACCTCCTCATGGTAATAGTAAAAACTGTAAAAAATAAAGAAAGTAAATTACTATTATTACAAAACGTAATTAAAATTTATTACAAAACTTAAATTAAAAGAAACTAGAGAGAGAAACTCCCTATTTACATCAAAGAAATCTGAGAGAAGGGTACAACAGAAACTGAAATCTCGAGCTCAATTTATAGGCCTCGGTGGGCTCTAGGCGTCGCGACGCCAAGCGTTGGCTTGGCTTCGCGAGATCGTGACAAGTGGCACTGTTATGTCGGTAGTTGACTTTTTGATATCGGTAATATGTGATGGCGACACGTGTCCAAGTGCACGTTAGCGTGATCCGCTGAGATTTTGACACGTGGCAGGTGCATTTTAGTGTAGATGATGATTGTCGGCATCTTAGGATGATGACACGTGGCAGGCGCACGTTAGCAGATCTTCTGTGATGGTGACACGTGGTACGACGCATGTTAGCAAAGTCAACTTTTCAGATTCTGACACGTGGACCAGGCATAAGTTAGCAATGACTCGGCGCACGTTAGGCGTCGCGACGTGCCCAAAATTACGAAAATGCCTTTTTTCCAATTTTCACTGTTTTGGCCCAAATCACCTCCAGAATGTCCTGAAACTTTATTTATCTACAAAATAACACAAAAAACATCAAAATATTCACAAAACTCAAGAAACTATACAATATATTAAGTTAAATGAGTGGGAAATAGTGATAGATTTACCACTCATCACACCCCCAAACCTAACATTTGGCTAGTCCTCGAGCAAAAATAAAATAAAAACAAATAAATAACATTTAAAATAAAATTTAACTAAGCCACTTTCGTAGGGATCACGGTTGCATTTAGCGTATGCAACAAGCCATTAATCCCATAAGTGCCCCTAATGGACGAGTTGTAGTCTCGTGAGGGTTTAGAGCAATGATACCCACAAACATTTTATAAAAGTAAAAAGGTAGTGAAACTAATGCACACAAAAGCAAAAAGACAAGAGAAAAGAGAATAAAGATGTTAGTGACTAATCAGGTGAAACTTCTACTCCAAGTTACTAGTTGTTTTGTTTCATAAATTCTCCGATTATATTTACCATTCTCCATATACACAGCGAACAAAATATTAAACAACTCATTTTTTCCCACAACAGTCATAAGTGCAGTTGATAAGAGAGTAATTTTTTTGTCCTAAAGTTTTATCAGAATTCACACATTTTCAGCAATGGATACATTTTCTCATTTCTTATTTTTTCTTTGTTGATTTTTTTCTCTATTTTTATTTATATACAAATATCTTTCATATATGTAGCGAGCTTTTGGGTCGGTTGCTCCCAAACCAGTTGTCTTTAGGGCACCAGGTGTTAAGACACCCCTACGGACTTAATTACTCAGACTTCAGATATATATATATATATATATATATATATATAATATATCTATATATATATATATATATATCTATATATATATTGCAACATCTTTGATCCATGTAGCGAGCTTTGGGCCAGTGACTCCCAAACCAGTTGGTTTTAAGGGCACTAGGTGTTAAAAAACACCCTTACAGACTTAATACTCGATCTCAGACGTTTTTTTTTTTCTTACCTTTCTTCCGTGCTTTGAGATGCTTCCTCCAATTAACTAGAGCACGGAATATTACTAACAAACTTTTCAATTTTAGCTATGTCCGTATGTTTTCCATGTATGTTGATAATACATGTCAACTGAGCATATGCAGATCCATTTTAGTCAGTTTTTATGGAGAATTCACAATTAATAATTCAAAGGAAATAAACCAAAATTAACTTGTTCTGAAATATGCTTGAAATACGTCTCAGAGTGAAATCCTTACTCAACTATCTCTTACCAATTCATCACCTTTTATCAAAATAAAAACCAAAAACCGGAATATTTTTGTA
This sequence comes from Zanthoxylum bungeanum, assembly GCA_019454045.1. NCBI lineage: Eukaryota > Viridiplantae > Streptophyta > Magnoliopsida > Sapindales > Rutaceae > Zanthoxylum > Zanthoxylum bungeanum. Next base: position 34,308 of record SKCR01048748.1, on the reverse strand, counting down.
TTTTTGAAAATTGTCAATTTTTTGTATTTTTTTTCGAAAATTTTTGGACTAAAAACAACACAACTATAAATAAAGGCACTGATCAACTAATTCCCCTCCGCCAAACCTAATGAGTCATTGTCCCCAATGTCTTTAACAGTAGAAGAGAGTTTAGAAGATAAACATGGTTAGCCGAAATTCTACAAGAAATTAAAAGGTTAAGATCTAGATTAATCCGACGCCTCTTACCATGATCGTCTCGGACTAATTTATCTTTGAAAGGATAGAGTCAACTTGTGGTTCATAGGCTAAGAGTTGGTCAATTGATCTGGAGCAGTTCTGGCAGTACGAGTAGTTCTTTCAAAGGTTTTGACATGAACCCATTTCTTCGGGCATCATCAGAAACACACAAAGAAAATCATAAAATCCATCTACGTTAAACAGCCCGATTAGTTTCTGGTGTATGTTCGGTTTCTTTCGCCCAAGATAGTCTATAAAAATTTCCTCCCTCCAATGTGCCCAAGCCACCTAGCAAAGCAATAAAAGCATCAGCACGGTAAATCATTTCTACCAGTCTTTCAGACATACCTGCACAATTAGCTCTTCTCGTTTGATGATCCAATAAGATTTGCCTCTGCCAAGGGTTTTGGGATGATTCCCAAAACGTGACTGCCTCCTTCTTGTACGGCCTTTGAAACGATCCCCAATAGTCCAAGATTGCCTCCGCCATATACTAGTGCATTTCCTTGCAGCTAAGACTCGACCCAATTCATGTGCTGCCCCCAACGTATTGTGGTTTTATTACCAACATTACTACCGCAAAAACACACAGATGTTTTCAACTCATCTTCTTGAAGTGGCTTCCATGTTTTACTCTGGATGTCTTCAAGTGTAATGATGAGTTGCATTTATAACACCTGAAAGGGTGAGTAAAATAATAGCACTAATACCTGCCCAAATGACAATTATTAGTTAATAGTAAAATAAATCGTGGTAGTCAAAAAGGTCTGGATCCTGTCGGAGAAAATCAAAGAAAACAACAAACAATCACAATTATTAGAAGACACAAGAGATATAATATTTTACAAGAAAGTAGCGGCTTATTGACGTCTATGCATCAGGGACAAGCTTCCTATCCATTTTCTTATAAATTGGCAAACATGGTCTTTTTTGAGTCTGATTCCCAAGCTAACTGTTGTCTTTCTTTTTTTAAATTGTGTATGTTAAACTGCGAATTCGTGATACACAAATCCACAGGGATGCGTCTCAAGAGTTTTAGATATGTCATCAAAGACTCCTTACTCAAGCCATCCCTAATGATTAATCTTATCTCTTCGCGTTTATAGACACCATTCCTAAAGAACGACAACGAGTATCACAAACATACTGTTTTAGACATTATGTCCCATAGCGTCACTGTTTGTAAATGATATTGTATTATTGTACAAAATTAACTATGTGATAATGAAATTGCCTTTTGCCATTTTGTAAATATTATTTACTTTGAGTTATAAATGGCGAAAGTCCATATGATTAGTACCTGGACTGAGAATGATATGAGACAGTATCAGTCCCCAAAGGTTTAATCATTAAATATCCCTAGTCGTAGTATTTATCGAGACTGGACATCGATAATGCGGAATAGACTAGTATTGCGCTTGTGCACGTTGTGAGGGCACACGGCATAGTTCTCATATATTTAAGTATTGGATACTTATGCAAGTGCGATAGGATGTTGTGTTTTGCCGATGGTACGGAAAACAGCTTCGCTCTTGATAGACCCCGCGGATCCCATTGGTAGTATGTCTGCGTGTCTATGGGAGCCGCATCAGGGTAGGTGTATATGGTCTTAACCTGAGACTTACATCGCTAGTACTTGCGACAATCGGTAAACTTTGGTTTTGGTGGTTGGGGACCTTAACCGGTTCTGTGTACACCTCTTCTGGGTTTATCGAGAATCGTAGTGTACTGGATGTGATGTCAAGATGGAAGTATCGCTTCAGACATATGGAGGTGATGATCACACAGGACACAGAACTAGCACTCTATAAAAGGTTGCAACCGTCGGGACAATATGACCAGGTCAGGATTGTCCGATTTAAAGAGACTAGTTGCTTGATGTCCGATATATGTTTCGTACGGGGCAGACACAATCTCCAGCCCCAGGCCTAGCATGTGATCATCCGATACTGGATCGATGTACGCAATACTACGGTATACTACGCTTGATATAGATCTTATATTCCTATAAGAATATTTCTGGAGAATTGGGTAGGCATGGCGCTTTGCTAGAAGCCAACCTTGTCTTGTGAATCGTAAGAACGTAGTACGAGGTACGTGCGTGTTCGGATTATCCGACGACCGTATTCACTGCCAAAATATCCGGAGATCTCTTGGGTCGCTTCCTGAAGATTCACCTATGATATTTGATTCGAACTTAATTAATCTTGGATTAATTGCGGAGAAACTTTATCTCGTAAAGTGGCCTTAGTTAGAGAGAGAGAACGATTAATTTTGAATTAATCAATAAATTATTATATTCGATATAATAATTGAAATTCGATTTCGACGCGAAATTAAAATTAGATTTTAATTCGGGCATACGAGTTAATTTAGAATAATTCGTAAGCGACGTAAATAATAATTTCGCTAGGAGCGATTATTTATTAAATTCGATTTAATTAACGTCGCGATGCAAGTTCGGTATTTCGGAATATCGAACCCGAATGCGTGAGTGCAAGTGGGCCCACTTTCATTTGGAAACGTGTGGGGCCCACATGACACATGTCATTATATGCATTATTTTATTGATGATGCATTGCATGGTGGATAGTGTATTTTACACTCAAATTTTATGCATGGATTTGATGAGTGTTGGACACTCTAAGCCTTTGCATGGCTTGTGTCATAGATTTATTATTATTTAATAATATTATGGCATAAATATAAATTGATTTTTGGTATCAAAATCATTAAGAAAATCTCTCTTCTCTCTCTCACTCTGGCCGAAACTGAAACGGTTTTTGCTCTCCTTCTTCTTCAATTTTGGTTGCCAAAAACTTAAAGAAGGGTTGTTGTTTGGAACATGCAAGGCTAGCACCTTCAAAGGAATCAAAAGAGGTGATAGGGAACCATCATAGAAGCAAGGAATACACAAGTTTGATGCTCTTCTTCTTGTCTTTCCTTGGCCGAACCTATCTACCTTGGAGCTTCATTTGGTTTGATTTTTCTTCTTTCTTCATCAACATAGCATTGTAAGTATGATTCCGCCATACTTCATGTTTATATATATCCTTTGTTGTATTTCATGTATGCTTAATCTTTTCTTGGGACATATTATAGAAACCAACAATGTTATCATGGAGCCATGGTTAAGCATGAAATACTTTAGGTTAAATTGTTAAATTGGTTGAAGCATGTTCTTGTGAAATTTGATGAATAAGTATGCTTGCATGTATATAGAATGATGTTATATGGAATCAATTTTATGAAAAATGCATTGGATGATTTTTCCCCAAAATTTTAACCTTGGCCGAATGGGTGTGTTAAAATTGGTTGAAGCATGTCTTGTGAAATTGATGAATAAGTATGCTTGCAGTATATAACATGATGTTAATGGAATCAATTTTATGAAAAATGCATTGGATGATTTTTCCAAAATTTTGACCTTGCCGAATGGTTTGGTGAAATTGATTGAAGCATGTTCTTGTGAAATTTGATTAATAAGAATGCTTACATGTATATAGAATGATGTTACATGGAATCAATTTTATGAAAAATGCATTGGATGATTTTTCCCCAAATCCATGCCTTGGCCGAATGTGTTGCTACTTGGAGTGGATTGGAATTTTTTGTGTTTAAGATCATTGGATGACTTAGAACGTGTACGGGACGTTGATTAGTAATTCAATCGGATTGAAAAACAAATCGACACAAAAACTCACCTTGGCCGAATACATAGGACATGTAAAGGAGTTGATTTTTGTTAAAATTAATGTGGACTTTATTTTGAACAATACATGATTAATAAATTAAATGGGTATTTTTGAAATATTTGGTTTAAATGTATTAATCTTGGTATTACACTTTAATTAATTGGACTTTAATGTTTGGAATATTAAAATTTAATTAATGGGCTTAATTGTGAATTGAGCTTTTAATATTGTATTTGGGCATAATGCTTGGTTGGACCAAGTAGATTTGGGCCAAAAGGATTGGATCCAATTTGGGCCTAAATCACTCCATTAAGACCAAATATATATAATGGCTTTAAAATTTTAATTGGGCCTTATGGGCTTAAAATGGTTTTATGGCATTTAAGGGTGATTCCTTATTTGGGCTTGGTAATTGGGTTTGACCCACATTGACCAAAGCCCAAGCCTTAATAAATCAATTCTAAGTCCATTTGACTTGAATTAAATTCAACATTGGATGTTAGTTGGGCTTTGAGGCCCAATAAGATTAGATTTAGAATCTAAGTCTTTAAAGCACATTAAAAGTGTAAACATTTAATTTGGAATTAAATAATTGAATTAGTATTGAATACGAATTAAATTAGATTTAATAAGTAGTTCGATATAATTCGCGAGTTCGTACCTTATGTACTTATTCTCAATCGAGTTGGACTCGCGCAAAATCAAACCGTTGTTTGAACATTGGATGATCACTTAAACAAAGACTAATTAATTGGATTAGATTGGTTGTAAAAAGCATGTCTTGTTGAATATTATGTATGTGATGAATGAATAGTGTATATCGGATGGATATTAGAAGGGAAAGGGTAATTTTAGAAATTATTGTAAATTTGGAATTTATAAATTGGACCTGCGTGTCCCGCCTATCTCTTTATCTCTTTGTATTCTCTTCTCACCCTAATTCCCCTCAATGTAAATGAGGTTCTCTTTGTATTATGTAATTGGGTAGAAGTAGAATAGTGCTAACGGGGAGTGGAAAGGGAGTGATTTGTTCTAGGAACAAGTTGTTTATATATCCATCCGCATATCAATTAATTTACTTTACGCGCTTTATGATGTTTTAGAAGCATGCTTAAGGGTGTATGATGATGAGACCTAACAAAGATAAATAAATTGGTTGCCAATTACGCGAAAATCCCTCATTTATATTAAGCGAATATCCTTCCATTGAATGGTTCTTGTTCAAGATCCGAAGTTGCATTGGTTTGTTTTTGACCAAAGTCAAGACCTTTGTCAATCAAGGATGTACTTGAATCATGAGATTTTTGTTGCATATCGGTGTCTTGTCCAAATCGTGATTTTTATTGGCCAAAGTCAAGATCACTTTTTGTCCAACGACATTGATTACGAAACATTCCTCGTCAATGGGTCCCGCTTAACTGGAATCATTAGGTTTGTTTTTGGCCAAAGCCAGGCCTAGTTGATTCGGAGGATAGGGTTAGGAAAAGGTAATGGTTACATTGGCTTATATATATGTTTCGGACTTGGATGTCCACCTAACCGGATCTAGGAATTGGATGAGATCCAATTGATCATGGAGATCTACCTAAGTTAAATAGCATACAATTTTTATTGGCCAAAGTCAAGGTTGTGTGTTATTTAACGGGATCCTAGCCCACTAGGAAATTCTATTTCCCGAGTTCTCTACAGAGGGTTAGAAACTTGAAGAAAATAGTGGGAGGCTATTATTGAATTTGCAATTTCATTCAGATATTTAGCCTTACGCGTCTTTCCAAATTATTTCGTCAATATTTTAAATAATTAGTTGGACTAATATATTGTTATTTTACTTGTAACAGTTTGACTGTACCCATAACATCGTTGACTTTATAGTTGGAACTATAGTTGTCAAGATGATTGGCAAAGGTAATATCCGCGACATAATCATGGGCGATAATGTCTTCAAAAGGGACAAACTTTGCCGACTGGGAAATGAACCTCAAGATAGTGCTTGGGGCTGAGAGGATACTGTATACTATTCAGACACCTCTCCCGCCTAAACCCACTGAGCCACTGGAGCTAGAGTTATGGAAGACTCATAGTGATGATTGTGACCAAGCTCAGTCAGTTATGCTAGCTGCAATGACCCAGCATTTCAGACGCCAGTACAGGGACTTGGATCCCTATAACATGATGGCAAGATTGCGTGATCTTCACCGCACCAATAAGCGGATGAAGAGGTACGAGCTAGTAAGGAAACTCTTCCGCTCCCGGATGACAGACGGCGCATCAGTTGAAGTCCACGGGACTCAAATGATCACCGATATTGATGAGTTGGCCAATATGGGAATAGTCTTGGAGGCTGAGCTGACTATAGATATGATCTTGCAGTCACTTCCTGATACTTGGAAACAAATCATAATCAACTACAAGTTGATGGATACAGAGACACTCTTGGAGAGCTGTTATCTGTCTTGAAGGAGTCCGAAAGGGAACTCCTAAAGGGGAGCAAGCGCGAGGCGCATTTTGCATTGACCTCTCATGCGCCAAAGGTGGCCCCAGGCAATTGGAGGTGCAAGGAAGAAGAAGTTCAAGAAGAAGGGTAAAGGCAAGTTGACAGTGGCTTCTAGAAGCCAAAGGACAAATCTCGCGACATCTGCCTCAACTGCGGCAAGAGGGGTCACTGGAAACGTGACTGCCGAATGAGCATTGTGCAGAGGGAGGATATCAAGGCTGGCAAGGCCATTGCCTCTGGTATGTTTGTTATTGAGATAAATATGAATACTTCTAGTTTTAAAAATTGGATTTTTGATCTGGTTGTGGTGCTCATATTTGTACTGATGTGCAGGATCTGCATGATAGCAGGGTGCTGGCTGGCATCAGGGGAGATGGATCTACGGGTCGGAAACGGAACACCAGTTGCTGTTTTGGCCGTAGGGACTTTTGTTTTAGAACTGCCCTCAGGCATGTACTTAAACTATTGAACTGTTATTTTGTACCTAGTTTAACTAGGAATATTATATCTGTGTCCTTGTTAACCCAGCAGGGTTACACTTTGTATTCAGAACACTGGGTGTTATTTATATAAAAATGATGCAGAATTTGCACAGCTGTTGCAAATAACGGTCTTTATATTTTGAATATAATGAATCTCCTAAAATGACAAAAAAAAGCTCAAAAGGAGTAATCTAAAAGATGAAGCTTATATGTGGCATTGTCGTCTAGGACACATTCAACAAGACTCGCATATCCACACTTTCAAAGAGTGGGTACTTGGACGAATTTGATCCCAATTCATATGACGTCTGCGAATCTTGTCTTTTATGGCAAAATGCCTAAATCACCTTTTAGCGGTAAAGGTGAACGTGCCACAGAACTGTTAGCTCTCGTTCATACTGACGTATGCGCCCATGTCTAGCCAGCTAGAGGTGGATTTCACTACTTCGTAACCTTTACAGATGATGCATCTCGTTACGGTTTGTATCTTATGAGACACAAGTCGGAAACTTTTGAGAAATTCAAAGAGTTTCGACACGAAGTGGAGAAACAAACAGGGAGAGTATTAAGACATTACGGTCAGACCGTGGTGGCGAATACTTAAGTTATGAGTTTCAAGATTACTTGAAAGAATATGGTATTCTGTCACAGTGGACTCCTCCTGGAAACACCGCAATTAAACGGTGTGTTCCGAACGGAGAAACCGCACCTTGTTGGACATGGTGAGGTCAATGATGAGTCGCACTGAGCTACCAATATCCTTCTGGGGATACGCATTAACAGTTTATACTTATTTTGAATAAGGTACCGTCGAAGTCTGTTAACCAGACCCCATATAAGATATGGACAGGAAGGAAACCAGGTTTCTCTTTCCTAAGATTTGGGGATGCTGGGCATATGTTAAACGTTTGGAAAGTACCAAACTTGAACCCAAAACTGATAAATGCCTTTTTTTAGATATCCTAGGGAAACCAAAGGATATTACTTCTATCACCCACAAGAGAACAAAGTATTTGTTGCTCTACAAGTATTTTCGTTGAGAAGGATTTTAAATGCAGTGGTAAGTGGGAGGAAAGTAGAACTCGATGAAGATCGTAGTGATACTGTTCCTGGCAATGAATCAACGACGGAACAAGAACAGACCGTCTGGGATGAGTCTGTACCACAAACTTCACATACACAAGGACCCGCGTAGGTCGGAGAGAGTCAGAACAGTACCTGAGAGGTATGGGTTCCTGATCTCACCTCATATAGATATTAATCTTATTGAGGATAATGAGCCGGCTACGTATGAGGAAGCGATACAAATATCGATTCCGCTTTATGGCAAGAAGCCATGAAGTCCGAGATGGATTCCATGTACGCCAACCAAGTTTGGACACTGGTTGATGCACCGGAAGGCGTAAAGCCTATTGGATGCAGATGGATCTTCAAGAAGAAGACCGACATGGATGGCAATGTACAAACGTACAAGGCTAGGCTTGTAGCGAAGGGGTATCGTCAACAATATGGTATTGATTATGACGAAACCTTCTCACCCGTTGCCATGATTAAATCCATTCGGATAATGCTTGCAATAGCTGCATATTTCGACTTCGAGATATGGCAGATGGACGTTAAAACCGCTTTCCTTAACGGAAACCTTTTGGAGGATGTTTATATGCAACAGCCTGACGGTTTTATCGTACCTAGACTTGCAAACAAGGTTTGTAAGTTAAATCGATCCATTATGGATTGAAGCAAGCATCACGGTCATGGAATCAGCGTTTTGATGAGATCATAAAAGAATATGATTTCGTGCAAAACGCAGATGACCCTTGTGTATACAAGAAGGTTAGTGGGAGAGCACTTACTTTTATTGTCCTTTATGTCGACGACGTATTGCTTATAGGCAATGACATTCCCATGCTAACGTCGGTGAAAGCTTGGCTTTCATTAAAATTCTCCATGAAAGATCTGGGAGAAGCAGCCTTTATTCTTGGAATAAAGATCTACAGGGATAGATCTAGAAAGCTGCTTGGACTCTCCCAGAGTACATACATTGATAAAGTGTAGAAGCGATTCAACATGGAACAATCCAAGAGGGGATTGGTTCCAGTGGTACGTGGTACCTCTCTGTCTAAGGACATGTGTCCTAAGACTCAGGAAGAGAGAGACCACATGAGTCGGATACCGTTCGCCTCGGCAGTCGGATCGATCATGTATGCCATGATATGTACACGACCTGATGTCTCATATGCTTTGAGCATGTGCAGTCGCTATCAGGCCGATCCAGGTGAAGGTCACTGGATAGCAGTTAAGAATATCCTTAAGTATCTTAAACGAACTAAGGATGCTTTCTTAATTTATGGAGGTGGAGAACTTGCGGTATCTGGGTATACCGATGCAAGTTTCCAAACCGACAAGGATGACTACAAGTCGCAATCTGGGTACATTTTTTGCTTGAATAACGGAGCAGTGAGCTGGAAATCTTCCAAGCAAGATACTGTTGCCGATTCAACAACAGAAGCGGAGTACCTATCGCTGCATCTGAAGCAGCAAGGAGGCAGTTTGGATCCGAAAGTTCCTAATCGGATTAGGAGTAGTTCCGTTAGCAGCTGAGCCCGTTCCATTGTATTGTGACAATAACGGGGCTATAGCACAGGCTAAGGAACCAAGGTCTCATCAACGGTCCAAGCATGTTCTTCGACGTTTCATCTGATTCGGGAGATTATACATCGTGGCGATGTAAAAGTCGAGAAGGTCACATCAGATGACAACATTGCAGATCCGCTGACGAAAGCTGTTCTTCAGCAAGTTTTTGAACGACACATACATAGTTCGGGTATTAGATGCTTGAGTGACTGGCTATAGGCCAAGTGGGAGATTGTTAGACATTATGTCCCATAGCGTCACTGTTTGTAAATGATATTGTATTATTGTACAAAATTAACTATGTGATAATGAAATTGCCTTTTGCCATTTTGTAAATATTATTTACTTTGAGTTGTAAATGGCGAAAGTCCATATGATTAGTACCTGGACTGAGAATGATATGAGACAGTATCAGTCCCCAAATGTTTAATCATAAATATCCCTAGTCGTAGTATATCGAGACTGGACATCGATAATGCGGAATAGACTAGTATTGCGCTTGTGCACGTTGTGAGGGCACAACGGCAATAGTTCTCATATATTTAAGTATGGATACTTATGCAAGTGCGATAGGAGGTTGTGTTTTGCCGATGGTACGGAAAACAGCTTCGCTCTGGATAGACCCCGCGGAATCCCATTGGTAGTATGTTTGCGTGTCTATGGGAGGCCGCATCATGTAGGTGTATATGGTCTTAACCTGAGACTTACATCGCTAGTACTTGCGACAATCGGTTAAACTTTGGTTTTGGTGGTTGGGGACCTTAACCGGTTCTGTGTACACCTCTTCTGGGTTTATCGAGAATCGTAGTGTACTGGATGTGATGTCAAGATGGAAGTATCGCTTCAGACATATGGAGGTGATGATCACACAGGACGCAGAACTAGCACTCTATAAAAGGTTGCAACCGTCGGGACAATATGACCAGGTCAGGATTGTCCGATTTAAAGAGACTAGTTGCTTGATGTCCGATATATGTTTCGTACGGGGCATACACATCTCCAGCCCCAGGCCTAGCATGTGATCATCCGATACTGGATCGATGTACGCAATACTACGGTATACTACGCCTTGATATAGATCTTATATTCCTATAAGAATATTTCTGGAGAATTGGGTAGGCATGGCGCTTTGCTAGAAGCCAACCTGTCTTGTGAATCGGTAAGAACGTAGTACGAGGTACGTGCGTGTTCGGATTATCCGACGACCGTATTCACTGCCAAAATATCCGGAGATCTCTTGGGTCGCTTCCTGAAGATTCACCTATGATATTTGATTCGAACTTAATTAATCTTGGATTAATTGCGGAGAAACTTTATCTCGGATAAAGTGCCTTATTTAGAGAGAGAGAACGATTAATTTGAATTAATCAGTAAAATTATTATATTCGATATAATAATTGAAATTCGATTTCGACGCGAAATTAAAATTAGATTTTAATTCGGGCATACGAGTTAATTAGAATTAATTCGTAAGCGACGTAAATAATAATTTCGCTAGGAGCGATTATTTATTTAAATTCGATTTAATTAACGTCGCGATGCAAGTTCGGTATTTCGGAAATATCGAACCCGAACGCGTGAGTGCAAGTGGGCCCACTTTCATTTGGAAACGTGTGGGGCCCACATGACACATGTCATTATATGCATTATTTTATTGATGATGCATTGCATGGTGATAGTGTATTTTACCTCAAATGTTAATGCATGGAATTTGAGTGTTGGACACTCTAAGCCTTTGAATGGCTTGTGTCATAGATTTATTATTATTTAATAAATATTATGGCATAAATATAAATTGATTTTTGGTATCAAAATCAATTAAGAAAATCTCTCTTCTCTCTCTCACTCTTGGCCGAAACCTGAAACAGTTTTTGCTCTCATTCTTCTTCAATTTTGGTTGCCAAAAACTTGAAGAAGGGTTGTTGTTTGGAACATGCAAGGCTAGCACCTTCAAAGGAATCAAAAGAGGTGATAGGGAAACCATCATAGAGCAAGGAATACACAAAGTTTGATGCTTGCTCTTCTTGTCTCCTTGGCCGAACCTAGTCTACCTTGGAGCTTCCATTTGGTTTGATTTTTCTTCATCAACATAGCATTGTAAGTATGATTCCGCCATACTTCATGTTTATATATCCTTTTGTTGTTTCATGTATGCTTAATCTTTTCTTGGGACATATTATAGAAACCAACAATGAGGACATTTATAACAAACAAACATGCTTTTGCCTCTTCTCTTTTTAACATAAGAGCTCCTTCCTAAACTAGGCAGATGTGAAATAAAAGAGTCAAAAGACTCACCTGCCAATCGGACCCGTGCTTCAATAATCTAACGAATGTCAGTAGGAATACATTTGATCATCAATAGTCTCATCCATTCCAAGCGAGCTTTGTAGACTTTCATCAGATATTTTTGAGGGAGAGAATGAAATTGCTTGCGAAGATTTGCTAGAGCTTCTTCCACCGTGAAATGACTTAATCTACAAAAGCTAAACACACAAAATTAAATCACACCAAATCACAATATATATATAAAAATTACATGGGTTGCCTCCCTGCGAGCGCTAAGTTTAAAGTCGTCAGCTAGACTTGACTTCTCGATCATTAGGCTGGATCTGAAAGTGTGACACTTTCTTTTTGTCGCTCAAATGATTCTCCCCAGTAGTGCTTAACACGCTTGTTTTTAACCTTGAAAGTTTTGTTGGAGTCAGGATCATGAATTTCAACGGCTCTATCTGGTAAAACATTGGTGATCACAAATGGACCTGACCACCGTGATTTTGGCTTCCATGGGAAGATTTCACCCTTGATTTGTTTAACATAACCTTCTGCCCTGGTTCCAGTTGTAAGCACTAACTTCTCATCATGTCTTTTCTTGCTTTTCTTTGTACAATTGGCATTCTCAAAAGGCTGATTGTGGAATTCTTCCAATTCATTGAGCTGGTGGATCTTTTTCTCTTCTGTTGCTGTAGTGCAAGAATTGGCTCTTTCAGTGTAAAAAACGCTTTATCTTCAGGCTCCACAGGCAATTGACATGATTTAAGTTTGTCAATAGAACTTTGCATTGCATTGGAGTTCTGAACGGTACTGTGTATCACATCAAGTCTGAAACATTCCTCATTCTTTTCATCATCTGGGAAATTCATGGCCATGAAAACATTGAATGTTACTTCTTGGTCATGTACCCTCATGGTTAATTCTCTTTTTTGTACATCAATAATGGTTCGACCTGTAGCCAAGAATGGTCTCCCGAGGATGATTGGCACGTCTTTGTCTTCCTCCATATCAAGGACAATAAAATCTGCTGGGAAAATGAATTTTTCAACCTTGACCAGCACATTCTTAACTACGCCTCTTGGAAATACGAGCATTCTATCAGCAAGTTGTAAAGAGACTGAGGTAGGCATTGTTTCTCCAATCTGTTGTTTCCTAAAAATAGAAAAAGGCATCAAGTTAACACTTGCACCTAAATCACATAAAGCCCTACCAAATTTATGTTCTCTTATGATGCAAGGAATGGTAAAACTGTCAGGATCTTTCAACTTCGGGGGAAGTTTCCTCTGAATGATGGCGCTGCATTCTTCCGTCAATGCTACTGTCTCATAATCTCCCAATCTCCGTTTTCGTGAAAGAATGTCTTTCATGAATTTTACATAGCTGGGTATTTGTTCCAAGGCTTCTACAAATGGAATGTTGATGTGCAGCTTTTTGAACACCTCCAGGAAACGAGCAAACTGCTTGTCCAGTTTGTTTTTCTGAAGACGCTGAGGAAAAGGTGGAGGTGGAGTGACCTGTTATTTTTCCTTTGCTTCTTTTTCCTCCGTCTATTGCCCTGTTTCTTTTGGAACTTCCTCAGCAGTTGTTTTGGCTCCAACATCTTTGTTGATTTCAGTACCGCTTTTTAACATGATGGCATGACATTGCTCATTTCCCATCTTCCTTGGATTTGGCTCTGTGTTGCTAGGAAGGTTACCTGATGGTCTGTAACTCTGAGCATTGGCCAGTTGTCCGATTTGATTCTCCAGTGCTTTGATATAAGCAGATTGGCTCTAAAATATAGCATCATATGCTGCTTATTGCTTTTTGAACATCTCTGCAATCCATTCTTTCATTTCTGGTTCTTTTTCAAACTCCTGGCTTTTGTTCTGTTGCTGGAATCTAGGTGGTGGATAGTTCTTTTGCCCAGAATTGTTGCTCCATGAGAAATTGGGATGATTCCTCCACCCCGGGTTGTAGGTGTTGGAATATGGATTGTTCCCCTGTCTGTTGAAATTGTTTACATAATTCACCGTCTCTTCAAGTTGGTTTAGTTCTGGTGCTCCTCCATATGGTGAACTTGTGCATCCAATGTTGCTTTTCATGCCGAGAGTCTCCATGAATTTGCATATTTGATCCAGTTTGGCACTGACTGCTGAATTGGCTCCAACTTCATAAATTCCAGCAATTCGTTGGATTATGCTCCTTTCTGTTGGCCACAAGGAATTGTTGTTGGCCATTTCTTCGATTAGGTCCCAGGCTTGATCTTCTCCTTTTGCCATCAAAGCTCCTCCAGCAGCAGCATCAATTGTGGTTCTCATTATTCCAGAAAGTCCATTATAGAATGTTTAGACTTGAAGCCATTTTGGAACCTCATGGTGAGGACAGTTCCGGAGCAAATCTTTGTACCTTTCCCAAGCTTCGTAGAGAGTTTCTGATTCTTGTTGCACAAAATATGTGATGTCATTACTCAGCTTTCCGGTTCTGGCTGGTGGAAAGCATTTTACAAGAAATTTTGTGGCTAAAGTGTTCTAAGTTGTGATGGAACCTGCTGGTAGTGAATGTTGCCAAGCTTTAGCTCTGTCCTTCAAGGAGTATGGGAAAACACGCAGTCTCATTGCTTCTTCAGCTTCTCGGTTGTAATTGAAAGTGCCGCAAACTTCCAGGAAGTTGCTGATGTGGGTATTAGGATCTTCAGTTGCTTTTCTCCTAAACTGCACTGATTGCTGAATCATCTGAATGCAAGTTTTGATGTCACTTGCATTTGCTGGTAAGGGAGGAAGTACAATAGAGGAAATGAGGCCATCAACCACCGGAATGGTTCTATCTCAAATAGGAATTGGTGCTGCAACCTCCAAAGGTTCAGGTTCCATGTTAATAATTGCTTCTTGGCATTCTCGCCTTTCCCTTCTCAATTGACTAATGGTTCTTTCAATCTCTGGGTCAAGCGGTCGTAGTTCAAAGCTTCTGGTTCGTCTCGTGAAGTTTCTGAGAACCTGAAATACAAGAAAACAAAAACAATAAGTAAAAAGAAATTAGATACAAGTAAAGGTATCTAACCTCTAAACTAATAGTGAAAGTTAAATAAGTCCCCGACAACGGCGCCAAAAACTTGATCGGCGTAAACACACGCGTATAACGCAAGCGCACGTATCGTTCAAGTAGTATAAAAAGTATCGATCCCACGAGGACTTAATACCTAAGCTATTAATTTTATGTGGTCAAATGATTACTAGTATCTAACAGGTTGTTTGATTGATTTGAAATGGTGACGATTCTAAATTTAAAAAAAGTAAATAAAATTGTTCGAAAGTAGGTTTTAAGAAAATTCAATATTAAAAATTATCTAGGGTTGTGATTTCTTCCAATATTATTTTAAAAATGAAGTGGTTATCTTAAAGTTAGGTAATGTATTGATTTATTAACTTGGAACACTAAATTATGTAAAAGCCACTTCTGATGGTCAATTAAAAATACCTAGTATAATTCAAATGAACCATATGTCTATGTCAACCAAATTACGTATATTCATTAAGATTGAGTTCCAATTTGGCTACCCCCGCCCGACAGGTATATTCCTATCCTGTAAAGAAATCTATTAAAGGGTTATCTATCCTCAAGGAAGATCGTGGGCTATTGAGTCTAAGGTCTTAAACTTAAAATCCCTATGTCTAGTTCATTTTAAGTTTACCTAGTCAATTTTATTAGTGGCCAATTAATAAAAAGCATTAAGTTTAAGAATCAATAAATAAATCTTTATATTACCCAAACTATAATCTAACCCCTTATAAATCGGTGATATTAGATTTCATCACAACCCTAGATAACTAACTTAGTTACAACACATAGCTAGGGCTGGTAAAAACTTAAAAGACATAAAGTAAAATTACTAAAAAGTAAATGCGGAAAGATAAATGCAATAAAATAAAATGCTAAGGTAAAAGGAATTAACTTCTACTAATTACTATTTAGATATCTCCCATAATATATATATATACTTGTGATAATTTTCCCAACCAGCCATATAGGCGGTAACCTGATTAAATCAAATTAAGTTCAACCAGCCATTAAGGCGGTAATATTTGTCCATAAACCAGCCATAAAGGCGGAACCAAAATAAACCAGCCATAAAGGCGGAACCAAAATTAACCTGCCATATAGGCGGAACAAAAATTTAATTACCAACCGACCAATCTAGTGGTATCATTGATTAAGCAGGTTAAAAACCAGATTAAATGAATTACCAACCGACCAATCTGGCGGTATCTTTTTTAAGTCAAATTTTAAATAGTTTATATATTATATTAAAGGGAGATTACTCTAAATAGCAATAGTAAAAGAATTACCTTTCACCCTAGGAGGGGGAAGTTACCTCCTCATGGTAATAGTAAAAACTGTAAAAAATAAAGAAAGTAAATTTCTATTATTACAAAACGTAATTAAAATTTATTACAAAACTTAAATTAAAAGAAACTAGAGAGAGAAAATCCCTATTTACATCAAGGAAATCACAGAGAATGGTACAACTGAAACTGAAATCTCAAGCTCAATTTATAGGCCTCGGTGGGCTCTGGGCGTCGCGACGCCACGCGTTGGTTTGGCTTCGCGAGATCATGACATGTGGCATTGTTATGTCGACAGTTGACTTTTTGTTATCGGCAACATGTGATGGCGACACGTGTCCAGGTGCACGTTAGCGTGATCCGCTGAGATTTTGACACGTGGAAGGTGCATTTTAGCATAGATGATGATTTTCGGCATCTTAGGATGATGACACGTGGTAGGCGCACGTTAGCAGATCTTCTGTGATGGTGACACGTGGCACAGCGCATGTTAGCAAAGTCAACTTTTCAGATTCTGACACGTGGACCAGGCACAAGTTAGCAAGGACTCGGCGCACGTTAGGCGTCGCGACGCGCCCAAAATTACGAAAATACTCTTTTTCCAATTTCACTGTTTTGGCCCAAATCACCTCCAGAATGTCCTGAAACTTTATTTATCTACAAAATAACACAAAACACATCAAAATATTCACAAAACTCAAGAAACTATACAAAATATTAAGTTAAATGAGTGGGAAATAGTGATAGATTTACCACTCATCAAGTTTACGTCTGGGTTTCTATCCTATATACCACAAGAGGTGACAAATTTTCCATTTTATTCAAGGGCCACAACACACATCATTCCACAATACTCATGCAAATAATAAGCAATAAAATACGAATAAAAATATATGTAAAAAGTGCCCTCAGGTCTAACCTCTTACGTCGACTTGGGACTCGCGTTACACGGTGATCAGAAGGGCTAATGCTCCGCAACTTTTATGGTTCACTGGTTTGCGTCTTTCCTGGCTGTTTTCACTGCTCGGGCTGCTATTTTCCCACGTTTCGCTGCTACTTTTACTGCTATTTTCCAGTCACCATTTTTTTGGTATCAGGGGCTATTTTGCGGTAATATAAGGGGTTAGGGGCTGCTGTTTTGCGGTTTCTTTTAGGAGTTTTAAAGTGCAGTTTGTTACTATTTTTGGTGATTTTAGCTACTGTTTTAGGGTGATTTTTCGGTGATCATGGGGCTGTATGGGGCTTCTGTTTTTGGTGGTTGTAGGGCTATATGGGGCTGCTGTTTTTGGTGGTTTAGGGGGCTGTATGGAGCTGCTATTTTCGGTGGTTTAGGGGCTGTATGGGGTTGCTATTTTCGGTGGTTTAGGGGGGCTGTATGGAGCTGCTATTTTCGGTGGTTTAGGGGCTGTATGGGGCTGCTATTTTCGATGTTTTAGGGGTTGTATGGGGCTATTTTGGTTGATGATTCTCGGCTATGGAGAGGAGAAAAAAAGAAATATTTTTTTTCTTATTATTCTTGTATTAGGCGTGAATGCTAGGGCTTCTCTTTGTTGTGTATGCGTGAATGAGAGGAGGGGGGAAGTGTTGGAATTTGGTTTCTTTTATAGACAAAGGCTAGGGCTTCTCATTGTTTGAAAATGGAGGAATCAATTAGTGTCTCACAAGGAAAGTCTAATATTTAATTTGTTTTGTTTTAGGTAGGTGATTTACTTGGTATGATTTTATTTGATTTATTTTAATTTGGTATGTGATTTTTTAGATTTGTTTTAATTTCACCATGTGTTAAATATGTGTTTTATTATTTTGGATATGCTTTATGGGTTTGGGCGTGTGTGGGCTAGGCTTGGGCATGTGTGGGTTTGGCGGTATGCTTAGTGGTTTGTGAGGTTTTTTGGGCTAAAGGTGCTTTAAAACGGAGGTCCAACAAGTGAGCCCGAAGCTAAACAAGAGAATAAAATCTAACAAAAATACTGATTCCCTTCCGACGTCCGTTTCCCTCGACTTCCTCGACTTAAAAGGTAGTGTCTCTAAATGAGACTCATCATAGGGACTTATATGCAAAAATGCAGTGCCTACACTTATGCTCATCAAGGATGGAACGAAGTGATACTCTGTTTGCCATTTGAATGTTTGTTAAATATTTTATCCCACCTGTTAAGAGAGAATGTTAAAATTAGAAATTTGTTTTCATTAATGTTTCATAATAACATGGGCTTTTAATATTATGAAGTTGCTCCCACTCAATTGTTTTAAAATTTTAAGCAAATCGCATGAACCCCAATATGATGGATTTCTTGTGGGCAAGGATCCCATTATCATTATTTCATAACTCCGACTAGGGCCGGTCATTATAAAATACGATAATTAGGTAGGTTCCCAACCAATTTATGATATAAATCATAATTCCCTAATCATTAGGTTGGGCAATCAAACATGCCATAGCTTATGCTAGTCATCGTGGACACCCAATCTTTGCCACTAAGTTATAAGACCATGCCTAAGGGTCGCTGCGTCTTATGACTCAGAAAAGTCAAACCATTGTCAATAGTACGATTTAGGGACAAATTGGTATTGGTCAATCTGGTAAAGCCTAGTCCTGCTAATACGGTTTAAGACCTTTGGGTCTATACTTTACAATGGGAGGTAAATTTTAGACTTAAATTATTATTGAGGATTTTAGCATGTTTAAGTGAATAACTGTCAAATGGATTCCTCCATTGAAAATTCACTAGAGGGAGGGTGGAGCGAACTCTCTTAAATACCCTTACCTCTTAGGCTCTTATTGCCTTGGTGACAGGAATAAACAATAGATCCTCCAAATTAGTCCTACACTTTAAATATGCTTTAAGGTAAGCTTTGAGTAAATGATTATCTAGATGTCTTCACAGTTTTTCCTTTTGGCTATAAAAAGGTAGTGAGTGAAGGAAGACACCAAATCATTATCTAACTCTAGTAATAGGTTTGGTTAAATTAACTTTAGTTTGGAAAGTTTTATTAACGCCTTGGTCCCACCCCACTCGTATCTTTTAAAATGTCTTTTATTATAAACAAGTTATTTATATTTATTAGCCTTAAAGGTAATAAATCTCTAAGTTCATCACAGAATAATTACTTAGCTAAAGGATAAGCAATACACTCTCTATTTCCTTAGAAAGTCTCTAGATGCTTGCACCATAAAATAATCTTGACAATTCTAATCATACATAGAATCATCCAGCATATGAGTTTTAATATGTTGGAATTATTTTCGCATTAAATAACTTTGATTAATATTTAATTATGATATTTCACTTTATTTTATTCAAATAAATTTACTTTTCATATTTTTTTACAGATGCGTGAACCTTAAATGCAATTTCATAATTCAAATCTTAACCAAATCATGCAAAACTTGTGCTTAAAATTAATTTCAGGGTATTAGCTTTCCGACGAGCTTTTACATACCCAATTTCGAGTTCAAATGAGAGAGAACTAATCAAAACCAAAATGGCGCGCTGATACCATTGTTGGGAAGCGGCTGCGAGTGCGCAGCGAAAAATTAAATAAATCAAATTATGATGCCGCTATCCCTTTGACCGAGACATATTTGTTTTGATTATTCTACAAGCCTAGGCATGTTACTATATATTCTAAGCATAAAAACTCGTAAAACATGCAAAGAACATAAACCTAAACATGCTGACTATCATAAGAACTCTAATTAAAATAAAGAAAGAAAAAGACTTACTTGAACCGAAGACTCATCTGGTCCTCCCTCCAATCTACAAGCTTTTCTCAAACTCAGCAAGCTCTTCCACGTTCCAAAGAGCCACCCAAGCATGTGGCCTCCAAAGGTGCACACACCAAAGCCAAAACTCAACGGCAAGACTACGCCTTGAGTGGACGGGTATTTTGCCCTTGGTGCTAGCCTAGGCAAATACCTCAAAACTTTTAACTCGAGGTTCCTCTAGTTAATTAGACTTAAGGATCCTCAAAATCAGTGGCTTACTCTTAAACTTTAGAGTTGATCACTTATATAAACCCAAGATATGAAAGGTTTGGTGCAAAAATTTGTGAAGATTTCTTTTGGTTTATATAGGTGATCCAAAGACAACAAAATTAATTAAGAATCTGATGTGGGGTGAATGCTAATTTAATCATAGTCATTGGATCTTAATTTAATGGTTTAATGAGATTATAAAACCCTAATAAGAGTTTGGGCCGAATTGGAAATCAAAAAAAATAACAAATAAATTTTTTTTACTATTCACGTTACTATTTATTCCAATTCCCAAAGTGCCCCTATCGTCATTCACCAATCCCCAAGCCACTATGGAACCTAATAAATGATTTGTTCAATAATTAAACACAATGAACCATTTATGTGTTGGACAGTTATGACCCATAGCATCACTATTTGTACAGATCATGGTGTTGTTGTACAAATTAAGTATGTGACAGAGGAAATTGATCTTTTATCATTTGTAATTAGATTACCAAGATGTATAAATGATAGAAGGTCCATATGATTAGTTCCGGATTGAGATGATATGAGACAGTATCAATCCATGAAGGTTTAATCATTTAATATCCCTAGTCGTAGTATTATCGAGATTAGTCATCGATAATACGGAATAGACTAGTATTACACTTGTGCGCGTTGTGGGAGCATAACGGCATAATTCTCATATATTTGGTTATAGGATACTCATGCAAGTGTAATAGGAGGTTGTGTTTACCGATGGTATGGGAACAGCTTCGCTCTGGATAGACCCCTCAGAATTCCATTGGTAGTATGACTATGTGTCTATGGAAGTCCGAATCAGGGTAGGTGTATTTGGTTTTAACCTGAGACTTGCACCGCTAATACTTGCGACAATCAATGTGCTTTCGTTTTGGTCGTCCAGGGCTTTAACAGGTTCTGTATACGCCTCTTCTGGATATATTGAGAATCATAGTGTATTGGGTGTGATGTCGAGATGGAAGTATCACTCCAGTCATAGTGGAGATGATGATCACGTAGGATACGAAACTGGTTCTCTTATGTACTGCAGTCATCGGGATAATATGACTAGGTCCTGATTATCCGATTATAGAGACTAGTTATCAGAGATCCGATATGTGCTTCGTACGGGGCAGACATAATTCCAGTCCCAAGCCTTGCACGTGACATCCGATACTGGATCGAAATATTCAATACTACGTATACTACACTTGATATAGATCACATATTCCAGTAAGAGTATTTCTGGAGAATTAGGTAGGCACAGTGCTTTGCTAGAAGCCAATCATGTCTTGTAAATCGGTAAAAATGTAGTTCTAGGTATGTACGTGTTCAGATAGTCCGACGACCAGATTTACTGCCAACATGTTCGGGGATCTCATAGGTCGCTTCCCGAAGATTCACCGATGACGTATGACTCGCACTTTATTAATCTGGGATTAATTACGGAGATATTTTATCTAGGATAAAATATTATTTAAAGAGAGAGAACGATTAATTTGGAATTAATCGATAAAATAATATATTCGATATATTATACGAAATTGGATTTCGACGCGGAATTAAAATTATATTTTAATTCGGGCGAACGAGTTAATTTAGAATTAATTCGCTAGCGATGTGAATAGTAATTTTACTAGGCATAATTATTTAATTAAATTTGATTTAATTTCGTCGCAACGGAAAATTTGTTAATTCGGAATTAGCAAACCCGAGCCCGGGAGTGTTTACCGGTGCACTCACATTTCGAATTTAAGTGCGGCCCACAAGTCACATCAAGCGTCAAATCACTAGTCAATCAAGTGATGGAAGTCACATCACTTTGAGTGAAGTGATTTCTAGTCACTTTTGATGTGAATAGTTGATGGAAGTTGTTGAATGCATTTAATGCATTTTTTGCCTCCAAAATTGTTTAGCTTTTTGAAAAGCTTTGACCAAAATTTTGGTATATGTTTTTAGAAAACATTTACACAAAATAAGACATCATTATTTCTCTCTCTTCTCCCTAAGAATTCGGCCAAGGGCCAAATGCCTCTCTCCCAATTTTGCTTCTCAAAACCAAGAGCAAGAAGGTGAACAAGGAAAATTTTTGGCAATTTTTCCTATGATAGCACATAAAGGGTCATCCAAGGTGATAGGGAAACCAACTTGTGAGCATGGAATCACCATTTGCAAAGCTTGGAGCTTGGAGCATCAATGGAGGACTTTCATGGAGGTTGACCGAAAATTGAAGCACATCCAATGAGCAAAGCCGAGAGCTTCATGGAGCAAGGGCTTGTGTTCGTCGCGTCGCAGAATCCGATCAATGTAAGTATGATTCCGCCATATTTCATTGTTGTATTCGCACATAATTTCTTGCTTGAAATCGATCTTGGGACTAACTAGAAACCCAACAATGGTATCTTGAGCCATTTTGAGCATGAAAATTAATTAGGGTAAAATTTGGCTAAAATCAATTTGAGCATGATTTGATAAAATTAATTGTTTGAGTATTTTTAAATTATGATAACATGGTGTTATGCATTGTCAATTTGATAAAAATCGAATTGGATAAATTCTCCCTAAATTGGTTGGCTTGGCCGAAACTAATGAGTGCCCTAAATAGTCATGGTGATTTGTGTTTTTGATCATCGGATGAGTTGGAAACCATTGGGTAATGTTGATTTAGGATTTAATTGGCTTAAAACCGAATCGGACAAAGAAATCCCCATAATGCCGTGACATTGAAGCATGAAAATGATGTGATTTTTTTATTCAAATGTGTTGGACATATGTTGATGATAATGAGCATAATTAATTAAGTAAATTAGTGTTTTGGAAATGTTAATTTGGTTAATTAATTATGGCATACACTTTAGGTTAATTAAATTATGAAATTTGGAATTTTGGAATTGGGCTTTTAAAGTTGTAATTGGGCTTAAATGGGCTTGGTTGGGCCATGTTTGGTTTAGGCTAATTGGTTTGATCCAATTGGGCCCAAAACCATTTCCATAAAGTCCAATTATGACTTAATGGACCTTTAATTTTAATTGGGCCTAATGGGCCTAAATTGGTTTCTTGGCAAATAAGCGTGATTCCTTAAATGGGCTTTGGTATTTGGGTTTGACCCATATTGACCAAAAGTCAATGCCTTATGAAGTGAATTGAAAGCCCATTGGTCTTTAATTAAATTGACATTGGATGTTAATTAGGCTCTGAGACCCATAACGATTAGATTTGGAATCTAAGTCGTAAAGGTTCGTTAATAAAGTGTAAATATTTAATTTGGAATTAAATAAAGATTTAGTATTAAATACAAATTAAATTAGATTTAATGTTGTAGTTTAGTTTAATTCAAGAATTCGTACTTTGAGTACTTATTCGCAAAATCAGTTGGACTCGCGCAAAATCAAATCATTGTTTGAACATTGGATGGTCATTAATTTTCAGATTAATTAATTGGATTAGATTGATTGATAACATGCTTGTGTGAATACATAGAAGTGATGTATGAATAATGTATATCGGATGGATATTAGATGGGTGAGGGCAATTTTGGAAATTGTTGTAATAAATTTAGAATTTATTAATTGGACCTGCGTGTCCAGCCTATAACCTCCTTACTCTTTTTATTTCTCTTCTCACCTATTCCCCTCAATGTAAATGAGGTTTCTTTAGAAGTGTTATGTAATCGGGTAGAAGTAATACTTGTGCTAGCGGGAGAGAGGAAAGCGAGAGATTTGTTCTAGGAACAAAGTGTTTAAATATCCATCCGCATATCATTATTATATTTATTTACTTACGCACCTTATTATGTGTTTAGAATGCATGCTTAAGGGTGTATGATGATGAGACCTTAACAAAGAAAATTAATTGGTTGCAAATTACGCGAAAAACCCTCATTACATATTAAGCATTTTTCCTTCCATTGAGTGATTCTTACTCAAGATCTAAGACTGGCATTGGTTTGTTGGCCAAAGTCAAGACCTTTGTCCGTCACGGATGTGTTTGAATCATGAAGGCTTTGTTCCATATCGGTGTCTTGTCCAAGTTGTGATTTGTTGGCCAAAGTCAAGATCATTTCTTGTCCATCGACATTGATTACGAAGCTTTCCAAGGTCAATGGGTTCCGCTTAACTGGGATCACTAAGTTTGATGTGCCAAAGCCAAGGCTTAGTTGATTCAGAGGAAAAAAAGTTAGGCAATATATTGGATATATTGGCATATATATGATATATGTTTCGGACTTGGATGTCCACCTACTGGATCTAGGAATTGGATGGGATCCAATTGATCTTAGAGATCTACCTAGTTAATTATCATACAATTTGTTGGCCAAAGTCAAGATTGTGTGTTATTTAACAGGATCCTAGCCCACTAGGAAACAAGGTTTCCCGAGTACTCAACAGAGGGTTAGAGGCTCGCCGAAAAATAGTGGGAGGCAAGTATTAAATTTGCAATATTCATTTAGTTACTTGCCAAACGCGCTCATTTCATTTTTCGTCAATATAAATTAATATATTAGTTGGACTAATATTTAATTGTTGTTTTAATTAAACAGTTGGACTATATTCAAACTATTTCAATTAATAGTTGATTTTATAATTGGATTATAGTAATAAATAATTGAATTTAACCTATTAAATTATAGTTGATTATATAGTTAGACTATTGTAATCATTATAATAAATAGTACCTAAAATCGTTGATTCGATAGTTGGACTATTGGAATCAAGATAAATGAAAGATTAGTGTTTAAAACATAATCCTGGGTGAAAATGTATATAAACGACTTTAATTTTCAAATTGGGAATAAAATCCCAGGATAGTCCTGGAGACCGAGAAGTTACTTTATTTGATAGAGTGACGTCTCGAGCCTAAGCCCGGAGTTGAACAAATATTAGAACATGATATTTGGAATATTCATGTGACGATAACTTTAGTGCTTAATCCATTATGCTTGCCAAATAGACTCCTTAATTTCTTAGTCAGAACTAAGGATTAGATCCTTATAGTATGATATTGAAATTGAAGGATCTTCATAGATCTATCCTTAGATCTTAGAAGTACAAATTGCAATAGAAAACTCTTGGAGAGTTAATGGCTATACTCAATGAGACAAAGCCAGAGTTTGCAATAGGGAAAGAAGTGCAAGGCTCATCTTACTTCAACATTCCAGAAGGCCAAGGCTTGGCCAAATGCTCCTGGGGTGTGGAAAAGGGGCAAAGGCAAAGTCATTATAATCTTCTGGGAAGACAAAGGACATATCCCAAGATATCTGCCTAAACTATGGCAAACGGGGTCACTGTAGCATGACTACCGTATGGACAAGGCAGACGTGAAGAAATTGAAGACGGTGCAAGGCTCCGACTTCAAATATGTTAGTCATAAATATGTTCGCTACTAGTATTAAAATTGGATTTTAGATACTGAGTGTGGAACATAAATATGTACTGATGTGCAGAATCTGCTGATAAGTAGGATACTGACTTCAGTTGAGATTTATCTGCGGATTGGAAATGGGATGAAAGTCGTTGTTTTAACCATATGTACCTAAGTTTAGGAACTACCCTTCGGGTGTGTACTTAAATTAGGAAACTGTTAAAATGTAACTGGTTTGACTAGATACATTATCTCTATATCAGAGTTATGACCAATAGCATCACTATTTGTACAGATCATGGTGTTGTTGTACAAATTAACTATGTGATAGAGGAAATTGCTCTTTTATCATTTGTAATTAGATTACCAAGATGTATAAATGATAGAAGGTCCATATGATTAGTTCCGCATTGAGATGATGTGAGACAGTATCAATCCATGAAAGTTTAATCATTAAATATCCCTAGTCGTAGTATTATCGAGATTGGACATCGATAATGCGGAATAGACTAGTATTACACTGTGCGCGTTGTGGGAGCATAACAGCATAGTTCTCATATATTTGGGTATAAGATACTCATGCAAGTGTAATAGGAGGTTGTGTTTACCGATGGTACGGGAACAGCTTCGCTCTGGATAGACCCATCGAAATTCCATTGGTAGTATGACTATGTATCTATGGAAGTCGGAATCAGGGTAGGTGTATTTGGTCTTAACCTAAGACTTGCATCGCTAATACTTGCGACAATCAATGTGCTTTGGTTTTGGTCGTCCAGGGCTTTAACAGGTTCTGTGTACGCCTCTTTTGGGTATATTGAGAATCGTAGTGTATTGGGTGTGATGTCGAGATGGAAGTATCACTCCAATCATAGTGGAGATGATGATCACGTAGGATACGGAACTGGTTCTCTTATGTACTGCAGTCATCGGGATAATATGACTAGGTCATGATTATCCAATTATAGAGAGTAGTTACCAGAGATCCGATTTGTGCTTCGTATGGGGCAAACATAATTCCAGCCCCAGGCCTTGCACGTGACATCCGATACTGGATCAAAATACGGAATACTACGTATACTACGCCTGATATAGATCACATATTCCAGTAAGAATATTTCTGGAGAATTGGGTAGGCACGGTGCTTTGCTAGAAGCCAACCATGTCTTGTAAATCGGTAAAAATGTAGTACTAGGTACGTATGTGTTCGGATAGTCCGACGACCGGATTTAATACCAACATATTCGGGGATCTCATGGGTCCCTTCCCGAAGATTCACCGATGACGTATGACTCGCACTTTATTAATCTGGGATTAATTAGATGAGAGAGAAAATTAATCTGAGATTAATTACGGAGATATTTTATCTGGGATAAAATATTTTTTAAAGAGAGAGAATGATTAATTTGGAATTAATCGATAAAATAATATATTCGATATATTATACGAAATTGGATTTCGACGCGGAATTAAAATTAGATTTTAATTCGGGTGAACGAGTTAATTTAGAATTAATTTGCTAGCGATGTGAATAGTAATTTTGCTAGGCATAATTATTTAATTAAATTTGATTTAATTTCATCGCAACGGAAAATTCGTTAATTCGGAATTAGCGAACTCGAGCCCGGGAGTGTTTGCTGGCGCACTCGCATTTCGAATTCAAGTGCGTCCCACAAGTCACATCAAACGTCAAATCACTAGTCAATCAAGTGATGGAAGTCAAATCACTTTGTGTGAAGTGATGTCTAGTCACTTTTGATGTGAATAGTTGATGGAAGTTGTTGAATGCATTTAATGCATTTTTTGCCTCTAAAATTGTTTAGCTTTTTTAAAAGCTTTGACCAAAATTTTGATATATGTTTTTAGAAAACATTTACACAAAATAAGACATCATTCTCTCTCTCTCTTCTCCCTAAGAATTCAGCCAAAGGCCAAATGCTTCTCTCCCAATTTTTCTTCTCAAAACCGAGAGCAAGAAGGTGAACAAGGAAAATTTGTGGAAATTTTTCCTATGCTAGCACATAAAGGGTCATCCAAGGTGATAGGGAAACCAACATGTGAGCATGGAATTACCATTTGCAAAGCTTGGAGCATCAATGGAGGACATCCATGGAGGTTGACCGAAAATTGGAGCACATCCAAGGAGGAAAGCAAGGAGCTTCTTGGAGTAAGGGCTTGTGTTCGTCGCGTCACAAAATCCTATCAATGTAAGTATGATTCAGCCATATTTCATTGTTTTATTCGCACATAATTTCTTGCTTTAAATCGATCTTGGGACTAACTAGAAACCCAACATTATGAACAATTACTACAGCAATCATATATGCTGTTAAATTTGTACTGTACACTATTAACCATTGATTTCGACTTTATTGTGTGTGACCTTTTGGATTCCCCTCAAGTTGGACATGAAATGAATCATGATAATTTAATCGAAAATAAATTATCATCTGATTAGATGGTCGTTCGATTTCCATGACCAAGGTTGACATCTAGCAACATGCCAAGGCCCCCAAATGAGAAGGAAAGATATGTATACCCATTCTGTATGCGATTTACATATTATACGGTCCCTCGCCTCACTGTATCCCCACCGTTTGACCTAGGGTATGGAAAGTATCTACCCATATAGTCAAAGGTATGATGTTGATAGTGTCATGAATCGTGCTAACCCAAGAATCTCACATGATTCTTCCGTTGCGGCCACAGTCTCAAGTACTGATCACACATATCAACACGCGAACTGAAATACTACTCTTATAAGAAAATATTATCCCAGAGAGTGGTGATTATATGTTGTATCTGTTGGTTTCGATTACCAAGCCCCAAGATCAACAAGAGCAAACAAAATATATATAAATGAATGAACAATATTGAAGTATGGCGGAATCATACTCACAAAAATCGGAATGCGGATGCGTTGATGAAATGAAAACTTCTCCTTTGTGCAGTGATGAATTCGGCCAAGGTGGAAAGTGCAGCTCCAAGCTTTGTTTGATCCTCCCAAGCTCAAGGATTAGTTTCCCATATCACCTATGTATGATCCCTTGAAGGTGCTAGCCTTTGTTGTGATTTTGAATGCACAACTTCTTCAAATCTTGCCACAAAAATGAAGAATGGAGAGCCCAAAACTGCATGCAGTTTCGGCAATGTGAGAGAGAGGAGAGTTCAATGATTTTTGTTACAAAAAATCAATTTATATTTATGCCATAATATTTATTAAATTAATAATAAACTTATGACACAAATCATGCAATGGCTTAGAGTGTCAAACACTCAATTTCCATGCAAAACCATTGAGTGCATTGTACACTATCTCCATGCAATGCATTAGAGTTAAATAATGCATAATATGACATGTGTCATGTGGGCCCCACACGTTTCCAAATGAAAGTGGGCCCACGTGCACTCACGCGTTCGGGTTCGATATTTCCGAAATACCGAACTTACGTCGCGACGTTAATTAAATCGAATTTAAATAAATAATTGCGCCTAGCGAAATTATTATTTACGTCGCTAACGAATTAATTCTAAATTAACTCGTTTGCCCGAATAAAAATCTAATTTTAATTTCGCGTCGAAATCGAATTTCGATTATTATATCGAATATAATAATTTTACGATTAATTCCAAATTAATCATTCTCTCTCTATGTATAGTACTTTATCCAAGATAAAGTCTCTCCGTAATTAATCCAAGATTAATCGAGTTTGAATCATACGTCATTGGTGAATCTTCGGGAAGCGACCCAAGAGATCTCCGGATATGTTGGCAGTAAATACGGTCGTCGGATTATCCGAACACGTACGTACCTCGTACTACGTTTTTACCGATTCACAAGACAAGGTTGGCTTCTAGCAAAGCGCCATGCCTACCCAATTCTCCAGAAATATTCTTATAGGAATATAAGATCTATATCAAGCGTAGTATACCGTAGTATTGCGTATATCGAACCAGTATCGGATGATCACATGTTAGGCCTGGGGCTGGAAATGTGTCTGCCCCGTACGAAACATATATCGGACATAAAGCAACTAGTCTCTTTAAATCAGACAATCCTGACCTGGTCATATTGTCCCGATGGTTGCAAACTTTTATAGAGTACTAGTTATGTGTCCTGCGTGATCATCACCTCCATATGTCTGAAGTGATACTTCCATCTCGACATCACATCCAGTACACTACGATTTTCGATAAACCCAGAAGAGGTGTACACAGAACCGGTTAAGGTCCCCAACCACCAAAACCAAAGTTTACCGATTGTCGCAAGTACTAGCGATGTAAGTCTTATGTTAAGACCATATACACCTACCCTGATGCGGCCTCCCATAGACACGCAGACATACTACCAATGGGATTCCGCGGGGTCTATCCAGAGCGAAGCTGTTTCCGTACCATCGGTAAAACACAACCTCTTATCGCACTTGCATAAGTATCCAATACTTAAATATATGAGAACTATGCCGTTGTGCCCTCACAACGTACACAAGCGCAATACTAGTCTATTCCGCATTATCGATGTCCGATCTCGATAATACTCCGACTAGGGATATTTAATGATTAAACCTTTATGGATTGATACTGTCTCATATCATCTCAATCCGGTATTAATCATATGGACTTTCGCCATTTATATATCAAAGTAAATAATATTACAAAACGGCAAAAGGAAATTTCATTATCACATAGTTAATTTTGTACAATAATACAATATCATTTACAAACAGTGACGCTATGGGACATAATGTCTAACAATCTCCCACTTGGCCTATAGCCAGTCACTCAAGCATCTAATACCCGAACTATGTATGTGTCGTTCAAAAACTTGCTGAAGAACAGCCTTCGTCAGCGGATCTGCAATGTTGTCATCTGATGTGACCTTCTCGACCTTTACATCGCCATGATGTATAATCTCCCGAATCAGATGGTAACATCGAAGAACATGCTTGGACCGTTGATGAGACCTTGGTTCCTTAGCCTGTGCTATAGCCCCGTTATTGTCACAATACAATGGAACGGGCTCAGCTGCTAACGGAACTACTCTTAATCCGATTAGGAAATTTTGGATCCAAACTGCCTCCTTTGCTGCTTCAGATGCAGCGATGTACTCCGCTTCTGTTGTTGAATCGGCAACAGTATCTTGCTTGGAAGATTTCCAGCTCACTGCTCCGTTATTCAAACAAAAAATGTACCCGGATTGCGACTTGTAGTCATCCTTGTCGGTTTGGAAACTTGCATCGGTATACCCAGATACCGCAAGTTCTCCACCTCCATAAATTAAGAAAGCATCCTTAGTTCGTTTAAGATACTTAAGGATATTCTTAACTGCTATCCAGTGACCTTCACCTGGATCAGCCTAATAGCGACTGCACATGCTCAAAGCATATGAGACATCAGGTCGTGTACATATCATGGCATACATGATCGATCCGACTGCCGAGGCGAACGGTATCCGACTCATGTTGTCTCTCTCTTCCTGAGTCTTAGGACACATGTCCTTAGACAGAGAGGTACCACGTACCATTGGAACCAATCCCCTCTTGGATTGTTCCATGTTGAATCGCTTCAACACTTTATCAATGTATGTACTCTGGGAGAGTCCAAGCAGCTTTCTAGATCTATCCCGGTAGATCTTTATTCCAAGAATAAAGGCTGCTTCTCCCAGATCTTTCATGGAGAATTTTAATGAAAGCCAAGCTTTCACCGACGTTAGCATGGGAATGTCATTGCCTATAAGCAATACGTCGTCGACATAAAGGACAATAAAAGTAAGTGCTCTCCCACTAACCTTCTTGTATACACAAGGGTCATCTGCGTTTCGCACGAAATCATATTCTTTTATGATCTCATTAAAACGCTGATTCCATGACCGTGATGCTTGCTTCAATCCATAAATGGATCGATTTAACTTACAAACCTTGTTTGCAAGTCTAGGTACGATAAAACCGTCAGGCTGTTGCATATAAACATCCTCCAAAAGGTTTCCGTTAAGGAAAGCGGTTTTAACGTCCATCTGCCATATCTCGTAATCGAAATATGCAGCTATTGCAAGCATTATCCGAATAGATTTAATCATGGCAACGGGTGAGAAGGTTTCGTCATAATCAATACCATATTGTTGACGATACCCCTTCGCTACAAGCTGTTGGTTTCTATAATATGTCCCAAGGAAAGATTAAGCATTTGAAATACAATAAATGAATATATATTTAACTTTGAAGTATGGCGGAATCATACTTACAATGCTTTGTTGATGAAGAAAATCAAACCAAAATGGAAGCTCCAAGTGTTGATTGATTCGGCCAAGAGGATTAGAAGGTGGAAAGCTCCAAGCTTTGTGAATTCCTTGCTCTATGATGGTTTCCCTATCACCTCTTTTGATCCCTTGAAGGTGCTAGCCTTGCATGTGAGGAGATGTTCCAAACAACCACACTATCTTCAAGCCTTTTGTCAACCAAAATGAAGAAGATGAAGACCAAAAACTGCATGCAGTTTTCGGCAATGTGAGAGAGAGAAGAGAGATTTTTCTTTTGTTCTCAATGATTTTTATACCAAAAATCAATTTATATTTATGCCATAATATTTATTAAATAATAATAAATCTATGACACAAGCCATGCAAAGGCTTAGAGTGTCAAACACTCAAATTCCATGCATAACATTTGAGTGTATTATACACTATCACCATGCAATGCATTATCAATAAATAATACATATAATGACATGTGTCATGTGGGCCCCACACGTTTCCAAATGAAAGTGGGCCCACGTGCACTCACGCGTTCGGGTTCGATATTTCCGAAATACCGAACTTGCGTCGCGACGTTAATTAAATCGAATTTAAATAAATAATCGCGCCTAGCGAAATTATTATTTACGTCGCTAACGAATTAATTCTAAATTAACTCGTATGCCCGAATTAAAATCTAATTTTAATTTCGCGTCGAAATCGAATTTCAATTATTATATCGAATATAATAATTTTACTGATTAATTCCAAATTAATCGTTCTCTCGCTCTAAATAAGGCACTTTATCCGAGATAAAGTTTCTCCGCAATTAATCCAAGATTAATTAAGTTCGAATCAAATATCATAGGTGAATCTTCAGGAAGCGACCCAAGAGATCTCCGGATATGTTGGCAGTAAATACGGTCGTCGGATAATCCGAACACGCACGTACCTCGTACTACGTTCTTACCGATTCACAAGACAAGGTTGGCTTCTAGCAAAGCGCCATGCCTACCCAATTCTCCAGAAATATTCTTATAGGAATATAAGATCTATATCAAGCGTAGTATACCGTAGTATTGCGTACATCGATCCAGTATCGGATGATCACATGCTAGGCCTAGGGCTGGAGATGTGTCTGCCCCGTACGAAATATATATCGGACATCAAGCAACTAGTCTCTTTAAATCGGACAATCCTGACCTAGTCATATTGTCCCGACGGTTGCAACCTTTTATAGAGTACTAGTTCTGTGTCCTGCGTGATCATCACCTCCATATGTCTGAAGCGATACTTCCATCTTGACATCACATCCAGTACACTACGATTCTCGATAAACCCAGAAGAGGTGTACACAGAACCGGTTAAGGTCCCCAACCACCAAAACAAAAGTTTACCGATTGTCGCAAGTACTAGCGATGTAAGTCTCAGGTTAAGACCATATACACCTACCCTGATGCGGCCTCCCATAGACACCTAGACATACCACCAATGGGATTCCGCGGGGTCTATCCAGAGCGAAGCTGTTTTCCGTACCATCGGTAAAACACAACCTCCTATCGCACTTGCATAAGTATCCAATACTTAAATATATGAGAACTATGCCGTTGTGCCCTCACAACGTGCACAAGCGCAATACTAGCCTATTCCGCATTATCGATGTCCAGTCTCGATAATACTACGGCTAGGGATTTTAATGATTAAACCTTTATGGATTGATACTGTCTCATATCATCTCAATCCAGTACTAATCATATGGACTTTCGCCATTTATATATCAAAGTAAATAACATTTACAAAATGGCAAAAGGCAATTTCATTATTACATAGTTAATTTGTACAATAATACAATATCATTTACAAACAGTGACGCTATGGGACACAATGTCTAACAATCTCCCACTTGGCCTATAGCCAGTCACTCAAGCAGCTAATACCCGAACTATGTATGTGTCATTAAAAACTTGCTGAAGAACAGCCTTCGTCAGCGGATCTGCAATGTTGTCATCTGATGTGACCTTCTCGACTTTTACATCGCCACGATGTATAATCTCCCGAATCAGATGGTAACGTCGAAGAACATGCTTGGACCGTTGATGAGACCTTGGTTCCTTAGCCTGTGCTATAGCCCCGTTATTGTCACAATACAATGGAACGGGCTCAGCTGCTAACGGAACTACTCCTAATCCGATTAGGAACTTTTCGGATCCAAACTGCCTCCTTTGCTGCTTCAGATGCAGCGATGTACTCCGCTTCTGTTGTTGAATCGGCAACAGTATCTTGCTTGGAAGATTTCCAGCTCACTGCTCCGTTATTCAAACAAAAAATGTACCGGATTGCGACTTGTAGTCATCCTTGTCGGTTTGGAAACTTGCATCGGTATACCCAGATACCGCAAGTTCTCCACCTCCATAAATTAAGAAAGCATCCTTAGTTCGTTTAAGATACTTAAGGATATTATTAACTGCTATCCAGTGACCTTCACCTGGATCGGCCTGATAGCGACTGCACATGCTCAAAGCATATGAGACATCAGGTCGTGTACATATCATGGCATACATGATCGATCCGACTGCCGAGGCGAACGGTATCCGACTCATGTGGTCTCTCTCTTCCTGA
>SKCR01048747.1:0-40048 GCA_019454045.1 Zanthoxylum bungeanum | reverse complement strand
CCCTAAGTTCTGGCGTCGCAACACCCTGGAAGGCCCTAAAACCCTGATTTTGACGTCTTTTATGCGCACAATGACTACAGGACCTCTCTATATAAACCCAACTTCATCCAAACCATAGGGAGAAGAGAAAATAAGAGAGAAACAGAAGAGAAAAAAAGAGAGAAATGGAAGAGAAACACACATCAAAGAGCCACAAACACAATTTCGAGAGAGAAGAACGAAGAACTTCAAGCCGACATAATGTCTCTCCGATCTATCCAGGCTATATCTCTCTTCTGCATGAAGAACTAATCTCCTAGGCAAAGCTAATGATGAACTCTTGTATTTAAGTTTTATGTTTATGTTGTTGATTCCTAAGTACTTGTAATCGTTTAATACAATTGATGTTTATTATTCTTTATTATCTTTCGATTTATGAATCCAGAAATTGTGTTCATTCAACTTACATATAGATTCAGTCATGTTTTTTTATGTGTGATTGGGGAACCCAGTTGTGACTGGTAAAGTTGTTTTATGAGTTGGTCTTCTGCTGCAGTATTGCCTGAGGGTATATTTTCGACGTTAGATAGGTCTTAACGATAACTTTGTGTGCTGTTAACATAGAGAAAATAATCATCGATTACCTTAGAATTTAATAAGTGTAGAATTGAATATCTTCCGATTGTTTATTTGGGATGTGAAAACTTCAATTGTGTAATAAAAATTAATCAATAACTGAATATAGGGAGTTGATACAAGAGGAATTCATGACGCTTTGCTGTTCATCTCTACTGATATTCTTCAATATATTTTCCATAGTTTTTATCTTATATTATCAATTCAATATTTCTTTCATTAAGTTACTCCTAAAGTTTTGTTTAAGTAAATCAGTTCTTTATAAAAATCTCTCTGATGAATCGACACCCCAACTATACTGCGATAACCGCAAGTAACTGCAAGTAATTTTTGGGCGTAATCACCATATGTTTCTTGTATTGGAAGAATTATGTATGTTATGTTATATACGAGACCTGACATCAGTTTCTGCATCAATGTGACTAGTCAATATCAATCTGATCTAGGTAATGATCATTGGACATCTGTGAAACATATCCTGAAATATCTTAAGGGTATTAAGGATAAGTTTTTGATATATGGAGAAAATGAGCTACAAGTTAACGGCTATAAAGAATCCGACTTCCAGGGAGATTCAGATGATAGAAAGTCTACATTCGGATACATATTTACCCTTAATGACGGTGCGGTAATAGCTGATTCCACCACTGAGGCGGAATTTATAGCGGCTTAAGAAGCTGCTAAAGAAGCTATCTAGATTAGAAATTTTATCACAAAACTTGACATTATGCCTAGTATTACGGATTCGATCTCATCGTACCGTGATAATAGCGGAGCCATTGCACAGGCTAAGGAGCCGAGGGCGCATTCCAAGTCTAAAAATATAGAAAGGAAATATCGCGTGATTAGAGAGATTATTGAACGTAAAGACATAATGGTTTTGAATGTTCAAGGAATAGACAACATAGCAGACCCGCTTACTAAGGTCTTACCTTCTAAGTTATTCGATAAATATGTGGACGAGATAGGACTAAGGTACCATCCAGATTGGCACTAAGTAAGTGGAGTTTGTTGGAGTTGGTACTTGGAGCGCCAATCCGAATAATGTATCGTTTATTTTATCATTTATTAATAAAATAACTACATTTTCATTTCATACCTCATTAATGGTAATGCCATTATGCATATTACATTAATATATAAATATGCTGAAAATGACATCGACCTTAGAATAGTCTTCTAGTAATACTGGACACTAGGTGGTCCGACATTATGATGGTATTACTATTATAAACTATTCTTAAAGTAAATATTCCTAGTCGTTGGTTCTGGAATATGGTGGAATTCCTATAACCTAGAAGACTACCACATGTCGTATATTGGAATTGGAGTTCCAATGGTTTAACCTGATGCCAAGCTTAAGAAAGCTAAAACAAACAATTCCTAGAGAAGTTAGCCTAAGTTAGAGAAGTGTTTAGAAAATATTTGGAAGATCTCTAAAACATTTCAACAAGGAGAAATCAAGATTGGATCTTGGAGTGAAGCTTGCTAGCATTGGAATCAAGATTGGATCTTGGAATCAAACTTGCTAAACTTTGGAAGTTCTCCAACCATTTCAACAAATGAAAAGAAGATTGGATCTTTGTATCAAGCTTATTGGGTAATGTTTGATCTTCTCCTAAGCTATGTTTTTCATTAGTGAGTTTTCATTAGTGAGACATATAGTGATGAATTATGTATTGAATGCATAATAACATAGCTTGAAGTTGAAATTAGGCTAATGGATTGTGTTAGGATGTTTTGGAAGTATAAACACAATATGTTTGTAATTGGGTCAAAGATGTTCATGTTAGAAATGGAACAATTAATAAGAGTTTGGAACTATAGATTAAAGCTTATAGCTATAGATACTATTCTAGAATCACTTGACCACCTTTGAGTGACCTAGAATTGTTCATAAGTCATTTCAGTGTGTGATTCTAAATTGGTTTGTGTTTTGATTCAAACAAATGCATATATGTATTTAGAATACATGTATGTTTGTTGTATAACATGTGTTGATGATGGTTTTTATGCTAAGATTGGATTTTAGGTGTATTGAAGTATTTGGAGAAAATTGGAAGTGTTTAAAATTGATTTGAAGGAAAAATTGCTCACTGCCAATATTTTACACATGATGACATCGCGACACTCAACACTCAGTGTTGCGGGAGTCACGATGCTAGATATTGGGCGTCGGGACGCCGAGCTCTCGCAATTTAGACGTCATGACGCCCAAACCTAAGCGTCGTGACGCGCCGTGACCTGATGCCCGTGCTGAAATTTCATTTTCTCTGTTCTGGAGTTTCCGGACTCCGATTTGGTCCTTTTTTTTCCTACGAACTCGTAATGGAATTTAGTTTTCCATAAAATATTTTAAAAATACACTCACGCTAGATATCTACAGGGTTAGACCCACTTCCGCTGCTTGGGGCACCGATCCGACCCTATGGATTCCACATCCACCCCAACACCCACTCCATCAGAGATTATAGAAGAGAAAGTTGAGCAAGGGAAGCCGCAACCCGCTCCACTAGATGCTACAAGATCATCCACATTTTTGGATGATGACAGACCTCCTGAAACTAGTGGACCTCAGGCAATAAGATCTGAGCAATGCAGGATTCCATCAACGAGATATCCAGGATTTGAATATATTCTGCTTACTGATGAAGAGGAGCCAGAGAATTTCTCACAAGGCAAGAAGACACTGAGGAATAAATGGGTGAAGAAACATGACAACATAACTGTGCTATGCAGAGACACAGCAGAAGAGTGTGCAGAGACATAGTCGATATGTCGCAGAAAGGTGATTTCTCGGGAGAAGCTAGAGTTGTGCAGAAACATAACCGAGATAGTTTTTTCAGATGACAATGGTTTCAGATGCAGCTGGAGGGGGAGAATTGAAAGAATCCAATTGTCATCTCCATTAATGCCATCACCATTTGTCAAAAGGTGGCGCAACAACCACCTCCATCATTGTCAAGGTTTTGGTGTAACCACCAACTACTATATTAATTTTCTTGTTAACATTATAGTCATTGTTTTGGCTATAAATAGAGAGCTCAATTCATCTCCAACAAGAAGTTCTAAGTAAGAGAGCTTAGAGTGTTTACTCAAAGTAAGAGAGTTGTTCCAAGTAAGAGAGCAAGATCCAGGAAGCTTCATGTCAAGAGAGCTTGATAAAGAATATAGTTAGCGTGTGAGGTTTTTTGTACAAGTTTTGTAATACTTGTAAATTTTATTCAAGTAATAATATATAGTATTTATTTTTCCTCACGAAATACTTTTTAGTGATCAGAAAATCACAATACTATTCATGGGAATTATTTCTATTATCTTGGGAGCAACAAGTTTCCTCTCATGAGAAATTACATCAAAACGCTGAAGAAGCATGGACTCAGTCGGGATCCACAAAAGAAAATATGATGGAGACTCTATTCCCTTTTAGGCAGTTCTTCAGTTAGAGAGGACAGATGATGAAACCAAAGTGAGAACCGCCGGTACTGTCATGCACCTGCGCTGTATTGCCTTTATGAAAGTACTCTGATCTGTTTCAGTATCCTTTACAAAATTTGCTTTTTTAATTTCTTGCTTAGATAAAAGGAAAAATCAACTGGGAAGATGAAGCAATTGAGTTCTAAAATAATTTTGTGTTGATTGTTCTGTTTCCATCATAGGTTTTTGCAGCATCAAGAATAGCTTAATCATGAAACTTGGTACTTGATAGAGAATCATTGGTTTTCATTCAGTTCATAAATAGCACACATAATATAAACTTTTTTCATTTATCTTCATGAGTTTCAAAGTGAGTTAAATAATAAAACTCTATGTTCAACTAATCCCAATGGGTGTGTAAACCCAACCCGATCTGTGGGTCAATCTGCAACCCATTTGGATTTGGTGCAAATTGGGGTTGGGTTGATAAATTAATTCAACCCATTTGGGTAGAAATTTTCAACGTGCTCGAGTTTGTGGGTTGGGTTAAATTTTTTTAACCTAACCCAACCTGCAAACCCACATATGTTTATTAAATTTTTTTTTTCATTTTTCAACATATATAACCTTAACAATAACATTATAAAAGAAAAAAAACAAAACACATATGTTTTTGGTCAAGCTCTATATATTGTTTTTGCATTATACTTGGTGTGATTTACTATATATTAATTATGTAGTTTTAATTTAATTATATATTTAGATTATGAACTTAGTGACATTGATTGTATGATATTTTAGCATTAACCATACTTTATTAATTTGTTATGTTGCTGTCTTTTTTGCATTTAAGTAAATCTATTTATAAATTATCTTAATATTTAATTTAAAATTAGGCTAAAACTCCAACCCGCATAACCCATCTCGACCCAACCCACAATATACGGGTTGGATTGGGTTAGGTTGGGTTATAATTTATTTGCGGGTTGGGTTAGGTTAGATGTTCTCAACCCGCACTGTTTGCAGGTTGGGTGGGTTGAGTCTCAATCTAACTCGACCCGGCCTATACACACCCCTAGAAAATACTCCTAGGATGGAAATGTCCAAGAAAAATTCTTCTAAAGATGAGCTTAGATCAAGAAAGGATGTGTAGGCCTGTAGGGTCCGTTATGTGTGTGTGTATATATATATAAATATAACAATTTTATATATATATATATATATATTCTAAAGTACAATGATGGTGGTGAAAGAGAAGACAACATATGGTTAGGATTAAGAGAGATAATGTATCCAAATTCTATTTTTATGTGGCTTAATTGGCGACTCAGATCATTTCATTATAATCTAAAGGCTAATAAAGAATCATTTCATTATAAAATCTCTATAAAATTGGTAATTATAGTTTACCAAACAAATATAACAAAATCATTTTCATTATAAAATCTTTCTGAAAATATCAATTGTAGATTACCAAATAAATTAAATGACAGAATTCTAAAATCTTTCTGAAAGTGATAATGGCAAATCATGCGATAAATTTTTTAATATCGTATCGTAGGCACGGACAATATCTAATATATATATATATAGACGAGTCAGGCTGGGAATATTTTTTTTTTTTTACCACATATATATGTATATGTTTCTGGAATGTACATATTGTGGTCCTTGAAGGCCTTGATACTGTAACTGGACAACTTGAACACCCCACTCTAATGTCTATGTGTGTTCAACTACCTCAAAAAATCTCAATTAGTTGAACCTAATCATACCCATTGTTCTATTAGGACCATTGATCCGGAACATGGACCCAAATTTGAAAATACCAAAAAAAAAAGATAATTTGATGAAGACGTGATTGGTATAATGCCAAACTAGAGCCTTGCGGGGCCCATATTTCTTCAATGCAACCAGAATGGACTGTACTGGACAGGAAAGGACTAATAGCTTGTAGAGAAGCCTAGAACATTTTGGAAGATTAATCACAATTCTACTACTGATTCTGGGCATATCCCAAATCCAGAGGCGTCATCAACACCCTATAAATCTCACTTTGGAGATGAAGCAATTTGCTTTTGAATATTGGTGACATCTCTATATCCAATTAATTATATATTTCTTACAGATATGGCATCACATGTTGGTATCTACACTACCTGTGCATCCGAAAGAATCACTAGTTTTCCCAGCTACAGGTCTTCGCCCTTGTTAAGAACTGGCAAACTTGGCAGCAGGATAAAAGCTGTGGCAGATAATAGAAACAACCTTGACCACTTGCAAAGAACAACGCAGAATCACTCCCAGCCGAACAAGAAAGCAGCCCCGGTTTCATCTGCAGGTAACTGAAAAAAAAAAAAAAAACTGTACTGCTTTAGTTCGTAAAGGATGCAAAAACCAACATATATTTTTAAATAAGAAAGTGTAATGACCAACTTATTAAGGGATTCTTCTCTGCAGGGATCTGGGATAGGTTTCCTACTGCGAGGACAGTGCAACAGATGATGGAGACCATGGAAAGAATAATGGAGGATCCGTTTGCTTACAGCAGCAGCGGCACTTGGCCTTCGCAAGCAGAAAGGGTGAGAGGTGGATACAATGGATATGGTCAGGGAAGAACACCATGGGCGATAATGGAAGGGGAAAATGACTATAAGATTAGGTTTG
Organism: Zanthoxylum bungeanum; assembly: GCA_019454045.1. NCBI lineage: Eukaryota > Viridiplantae > Streptophyta > Magnoliopsida > Sapindales > Rutaceae > Zanthoxylum > Zanthoxylum bungeanum. The sequence goes on along the minus strand of SKCR01048747.1, from coordinate 33,349 downwards.
ATATGCCTGGCATGACCAAGAATGATGTTAAGGTATGGGTTGAAGGCAGCATGCTAGTAATCAAGGCAGAAAAGGTTCTGAGGAACAAAGGAAATGATGATGAAAATACAGGTGAGGTGGAAGAGTGGCCGACTTATGGTTACGGGAGATACAGCACTCGAATTGCGTTGCCGGAGAACATAAATTTTGAGAAGATTCAAGCAGAGGTGAAAGATGGTGTATTGTATATAACCATTCCGAAGGCCAGCTCCACCGGCAAAGTCGTAGGCATTAATGTACAATAAGAGTATTCTGGAAAGAATGTCACTCACTTTCCAGGTTGAAACTTTCATTTAAAAAATAAAATGTTCCATTTATATTTAGTAAAAGTTGAATAATGTACATTTTTTGTACCCATCAGATAGGTTTGTCGTATGATGAACTTGGCAATCCAAACACTAGTGAGTCTGCTCAGAAATAGAGGAGGAAAAAAAAGCAGCTATTGTATTCAATCTACACCCTAGATTGAATACAATAGGGCAGCATCAGATGGGGCAACAGAATAAGGTAGAAAATAAAAATACCAACTGAAGGGTACAAGTAAACAAAGATATAGAAAAAAACGTAGCAGCAGCAGCATCAAAATCAAAATGGAAGTAGCACGATAAGTCTATGCTTATCTTCTTCTGCAATTACGGAAAAAATAGAGGCAATGTAAGACGAGTATAACAAACAAAAGCCTTTCCATATAAACTCAATCTGAAGTGACATTAGGTTTGTTTATAAATGCAAGTCACATAGCTTCTTATTGGGTAGCCACAATCATGCATTAAACTATTTTATTTTCTTTTTGTAATGCTTCCCAGAGCGTGGGAATCGCAGAACCGGCGCAAGAAGAATTCTGCGAAACAAATGTAAATAGAAAAAACATTGTAAGGCAGTGATAAAATACATTTATATGTATGCATTACAAAAATAAAAAGATTAATTTACCATGAAGACAGCTTGCAGATGGACACTCGTTGACAGGAAAACAATTATTGGCCAGACCCTGCAGAGAATAATTACATTTAATGATAGAAAAATACAGGAATCACAAATGATAGGACACTTCAGAGATCACCTCACACAGATGTTGATTCCTTGCAGCAGCTGCAGGATAGCACTTGGGCTTGCCAGCATAAGATCACAGCGCAATGCGCCATATATATCAGCCAAGCATCTGCCGGTACTCTGGATTCAGCATGATCATGCCATCTTTCAATAATCACTCAAGTTAAGACAGTTGCTATATGTCATTGTTAAAAGACTTTTCTCAGAAAATTAGATGGTGATTTACAAAACCAGTGGAGCAAATATGAGGTGAAGAAGATGGGTTGGAAAATAAAGAAAGGTGACAGCCAGAAAAGCCAAGAGTCTGGCGATTAAGGGCCTGTTTTTACCTGCTGTGCTTCAGCTTAACTTTGAAAGTAAGCAGCTAAAATGTTTTACACCCAATTTCTTTACTTCATGGCTAGTGAAGCTTGTAGGTAAGGGCATGACTCTAATAAGACCCCTCACATGCAAGACTTATACCAAACAAGCTTGTCATGTGAACTAAGCCCAAACAGAGAGAAAGGACAAATGTAGAGACAAATCAAATCACATGAGGGCGGGAACAAAAGACCTATTACCAAAACTCATTTTGATACCATGTTGAGTTACTGGTTGACCTATAAGCTTAAGTTTGTAGGTAAAAATCCAAAATACAGTATGGAGAATGATAGTTATAAGTAACAACACCTTAATCCAAACAAACTGTATGATAGAGATGGAGAATGATTGAGTTCATGGAAAAATAAGTAACAACACCTTAATCCATGCAAACTCTAATACAGAGAATGGTTTACTTTCATAGCAAAACAAGAGGTTGCAAACTTGCAATATTATAATTCATGACATGAGATATTAAGGTAACTTGGGAGTTCATTAGGTAAAAAGAAACTTTTGAGCATTAAAAATGGAAGATTTATCAAAGTTATAGTGTGTCATGACCAGGGCACAAGCTTCATTTTGCAGAGCTTTCTGGTATTCTTTATAGTCTAAGAATGTAATTTGAACGGAAATTACAGCACTGTCAATGCAGATTTCTTTGAGCAAAACAATTGTCTTAAGAAAGAACTCATGTACCTTGACTCTCTCTAGGCAATGACAGATGGGAAAGATTCTTCACCAATAATTCTGACACAAAAACTACATATTTTCCCCAAATTGCTTTAAATCACTACGTTTGTAAAGCTTCCGTGTAAATATGTCTAACCCAAGTTTTGCATTTTGATCAGCAGATGTCATTATGAAAGTTTCCTTCTCTCTTCTTTCTTGCAGGATCCCCCAACACCTCAGTCACCAAAGCTCATGCTGAGCACTGTCCAGAGAAAACCCTCCAACTAAGCACATTGATTCCAGTCATGTCATTCAAAGAAGTCACGCCTCAGCTTGTCCTATCCCTTTAAGACCAACAAGGGTTACTCATGAGAATACATCTCCAAATATTCAGCATCAGTAACAAAACCACCAAGTGTTGCATGAGCAAAAATTTGGTTTGAGCAAAGTCGCGCTGCCAAATGCTCGACTTAAGTTTTCTGCTGAATCTAAATATCAAAATGAAATTGTTGGGGAATGAGCCGACTTGGGATCATTGCAAGTTATGCTTGTATTCAGAGTGTTTCTGTAATTAGTATTCAACAGAGTGACAGACTCGAGATATATTGTAAAAGAATTCCTTCATTCCTCTAGATATTATACCCCGGCTTTCTGAAACTTAAGCAAAATTTTGTGAGCCTCAAAAAGTCAAAAAATAATCAATGAGTTGATTGTGAACCTACCACAGGTTCCTTAGGGAGACAGCTTCTCTGCTGCACAAAAAGGCTATAAATTTTATTACAGCACTAAAGTTAGAGCCCTGGATCAGCTGAAAGCTCAGAGTCAGAAACATAAATTTTGTTGTGGAATACAAATATTTACCTGTCAAACTGGACCACTTTGCAAAGTTTCCTTTTCTGTACTCACAAGGGAACAATCCTCCACAGAAACAGGAAAAGAAAAATGAGGCCAAACCTTATTTCTTAAGGGAGTATTCACTGTACAATTATATTATGGCAGATTCAAATATCAGTATGCACTGTATGCTACCATTAAGAATGAAGCTGTCTGCAAATCCAACTAAATGTTCATGGAAATGAAGATGCTAAGCCTTTATATTTAAGACAGTGTGTATGTCAATTTTTAGACACCTAATACAAGTCAAACAAGGTAATCAAAAAAATGTTCTACAGATGTGATTACAATTACAAATTAACTCATCGGAGTAGTATCTCTGTACAAACACACTGATGCTTCATCAAATGCAGATATCCAAATCTAATATCCTGTCAAAATGATATGGGAGATCTTATTACCAGCTACCATAAGCCAACCAGTGGTCATTCTCATGACAGTACACACAAATATGTGTCTAGTATTTCAAACCCTTGCATTTCTTGTCCACCTCTTCAAGATGTAGTGGCTGGGGAGCACCTTGATATTCCTATAGTCGAGAACTTTCAGCGCGTGACTGCATAAAACTCCCATGAACTCAAATTTCATACAGTTGCACCTGACTGTCTCATCAGACAAATTATAAGTTACCGCATACTCTCGTAGTTGTCCATAAATGCTCAATTTATACTCAAACAGTGATCCACTCTCAGTGCATTGGTTAACTACAATATTCAGAGATGTTTCAAATTCTTGCTGGAACAATTCAAATATTTTTGGTGTGTATGCATCCCTTGCATGCTTCAAGAGAATCACATTCCCAATTAATCTGGGCATATGTTGGCTCATATCATAATTAGCGTCTAATTCTTTGTAGTGCCAATCACTCACCATTTTCCCAAGATGCTTGAAAAATGATATCACATCAGAGTCAGATCTTAGATGCTTCCTCAAATTGCAGTCAAATGCTCACGAAGTTGTACAGTTCCTAAATCAGCACAAAATATATGCCTTCTGTATGCTGTGGCCCACTTGTCTCTATCTTTAAATATCCCGTTCAACCACTCATTTTCCCAAAGATTATATACATCGAGCATAACCTTCCATGCATTCCTGAAGTCCTCTTCCTCCTCATGGTCAAAGAAGCAACTACGTAAATCATTTACAAAAGAATCTGAACCCACAAACAGGTGGTTAAGCTGTTTGAGTACCTTTTGGTACACATGCCAAACACATATTCGGTGATTTGTTTCTGGCAATGCTGAATTGATCGCTTCATCCAGTACTGCATCTTGATCAGTGAGGATTGTCTTTGGCTTCTTCCCAGACATTACCTCAACGAAAGTTCGAAATAACCACTTAAAAGATTCAACAGAGTCATCATATAAAAGTGCAGCACCAAAGATCACCATTTGCTTATGATGGTTCACCCCGATGAAAGGAGAAAATGGTCGACCATCTTTGATTAGTTTGGAGGTTGTGTCAAAGCAAACTACATCACCGAAGTCACTAAAGTCCACCAACATTTTTGCATCAGCCCAAAATATATTAGTTATTTGATCTTCAGCATCAAGTTGCATAGCATAGATGAAAGATGGATTTTTCAATTGCTTACTTTGAAAGTATTTCTGTAACCTTTCTACTTCTCCCTCATTCATTTCTCTTGTACGGTTGGAAGAAAGTTTACTTTTATAATCGATGGGATTATATCCACGCTCATTTGAAGCTAAGCTATGAGATAACTCTGAGGTTGATTTTGACTGATTCTTAGATACATCTTGCACATTGCCTTCAACAACTTGAGACACAGCTAATCTCTTTTGTGACCTTAACATGCCCACTCGACATGCAGCTACAAGCTCATGATTGTGCTTTTCTTCAAAACGAGTGACACGGTATTTACCGTCAGCTTGACGAGAAATTACCAGCTGGGCCAAACAACCAATTCTTGTTTCCTTTCGGAATCTCTTCACATTCAAATCCCGCTTGTCTTTCTGCCGAAAACCTTCTCTAAAACAAGTGAATCTCCTAGATGCCACAGCACCATCTATCTTACTCCTATTTACATAATCTTTTCGAACACTAAAGCCAACACGTCCAGCATATGTATTGTAATACACATATGCCTGATCTTCGGAATCAAACCCCATTCCAAGTTTTGGTGTCCCATCAATCCTAGAACAGTTAGATAAGTCAGCTTCAACTGCTTGAGCAAAGGTTAATCTCCTATGTGATGGTAACATGTGAGCTGTACTTTGGGTTCCAAACTCATGATTGTGCTTTGTTTCGAAATGGGTGACACGGAACCTTCCACTAGGTTGGCGTGCGATAGTCATATGTGCCAAGCAACCAGTTCTTGTCTCCTGCCGGGGCTTCCTCACATTTGCACTATGTTTGGTTGGCCGATACCCTTGCCTATAACAAGTGTATCTCCTAGATACTACTACACCATTTACCCGACTTTTATTCACAAAATCTTTTCTAATGCTGAATCCTTCTAACACAGCATATCTACTATAACACTTATATGCATGATCTTCTGTTTCAAATTCCATGCCAACAGTTGGTATCACATATGTCACTTCCTCATCTTTTACAACAATCCCAGGTTCAGATACATCGGAAGAGGGAACTTCAGAACTCTGAGACTCCCGCACCCCATCAACATTCTTCTCACACTTGTTCGCAGAGGAAACTCCAGGAGCCTGACACTCCTCTCCGTGAATTTTCATCAGACTTTTGTTAATAGAAGAAGTACTTGGGCTTTGACAATCGCACTTGGTATCTGTACTTTCACTGCTCTTTCCAGTAGAGGAGTCATTAGAGTTTTCATGTTCCTGTCCCACTACAACGTTCACCCTCGGTGATGTTTGAAGTTCACTTTTACCATCCTCTTCTTGTGGATGACATGACACATCACGACTATCCATAAACCTTATATCCTTCATTCCAAGAAAGAAAAGGTAAAAAAAAAAATGAGAGAAACATTAACAAAAATTTGTCACTCAGATTGACACATACAATTTGAATAAAATGATCACCAAAGATTCCTAGCTTATTAAAAAAATTAAAAACTATAACAAAATATTTCCTAGCAAGATTTTAACCAAAAATGTATTTCCAACTTGTTGCTTTTCTTTCCCTTTAATTTTCTACAACCCTAATAAAGCCCTTAAATTGTCCAGCAGGTATATTGCAAATATGTCTAGCCCGAAATTGGCTAGCTTCATTAGTAGAGTAAACACTAACACTTACCCTGCATTATTACTCAAACTCCGGTGACTGCGGACACAAACACCATTCACAACGGGCCAAGCTTAGCCCAAGGGGCTCATTAGTACTAAGCATCGCATGTATATAACTAATTTTTTTTTGGAAATTTTGAGAACCCTGCCACTAAACCACCCGACCCGGACTTAAACGGAACAGGTAAAATCCCCGGATGTTCCGAGCTCTTACCAGAAATGAACTCCCTGAACTCGAACCAAGACCTAACAACTAAGTCCTACACTTTTGCCACCAAGTTAACTATATCAAAAATGAAACACTTAAAAACTTCATCTTCTCTACATTTCTTAATGTGGGCAACAGTTCATAAGCATACTCAAAGAAGTAATCATAAGCATAAGTAAAGAATTAATTAACTAAACAACATTAACACTAACAGCAGCTCAATGCTTCTAAACCAAGTACAGTCCTTCAAACGAACTATAATCACCAACTAATTAAACAATTTAAAAGTTGAATTTTTGAAGTACAGAGTGAGCAAAATTCAGTTGTTTAGAAGGTGCAAACCTTGTGATGCTCCTGCGGGAATTGTACGGAAGTGATCTTTCTGATTTTTGTTTTTGTTTATTATTATTATTATAATTTTTTTTTTTTGGGTTTAAATGGCGGGAGTGATTAGTAACTAACTGTTAAGTGCAGGTGTCGTGATTAAAAGAGGAATCGCAAGAATTGTAGGGATTTAGGGGTTCCGGTGTTTTTTCCCTCATGTTCGGTTAGAAGATAAGATGAGAAGGGAAGCCACGTGTCAGAGTCTTGCGCTAGTATTGGGTGGCGTTTTATGACGTGGCGGTTTACTATTGATTAACTGGACGTTACCTCATGTTGCTACCCTGATGGTACTTTGCACTTTAATTTTCATTTTCCAGTTACTATAATAACACTTGGTCCTCATAGTTTTAAGAATATAAATTTTTATCCCTATAGTTTTAGAAAATATAAATTTTGATCCATGTCGTTAACTATTTTTGGTTAATTAAGTCACTTTTAACGAAAAATATTTAATGATATGGATTAAAATTTGTATTTTCAAAATTGTAGGAACTAAATTCTCATTATGACAATTTACAAAATAATTAGGGTGTTATTTTTCCTTAATAAAATGAATTGAAGTTGATAATGAAGTAGTTTTTATTTTTAAGTTTCTTTAAATTGTGAACCAAGCCAAAATATGGTGTGAATAAAACAAACTGGCAAATTGATGTCTCTGTTGGCAGTTTGGCACAATGCCAATGCTTGTGTTGATCAAAGTCTAGGAGGATATTAAGTAAATTTGTTTTGTTATTAGGAGGATACCATTTTTTTTTTAATAATTGTCTATCATGCGTATATGTATAATAATAAACGATTAAAAATTAAGTATTCATAAATTCTTATCTAATAACTACCGATCATTTTTTATTAAGGAAAAAAAAAACTCAACATACCAAACAAATTGATAACTGCACGAATGTGCTTCTGATGAGCGGTTAATATATATACCGCCCCTTTATCTTGTATTTTGTGGGTTAGTTGGAGCCTTATGAACGTGTTGATATGGTTTGGGTGTGTTTTGTAGGTCCAATTGAAATTACTGCTAAAGCGAACTTATCGAGCGAAGAATCAATAAAATTGGAGCGAAATCGGGCCTTATTTCAGGCTTCAGTGTACGCATCACGACGCATCCATGCGCATCGCGACGCAATGTAGTGCAATTTTAAGGCAGAATGTGATTTTTGTTCCGCGTCGCTGTAGGCACTGCATTTTTGCATATAAATCCCGATGATGAGTCTCATTTGGAGGCATTACCTTTTAAGTTGAGGAAGCCGCGGGAAACGGACGTCGGAAGGGAAAAGATGGAAATCAATACTTTGTCGAATTTTACTCGCTTGTTTAGCTCCAAGCTCGCTCGTTGGACCTCCGTTTTAAAGCACATTTGGCCTAAAAAGCCCAGAACCATTTAACCTTGGCCCAAATCCACACACCTAGCCCACACAACACCTAACCCACCAAGACAAAGCCCACACCACCACGACCTAGGCCCACACGCCCATCACCCTAAAATACACACAAATTAAATCAAATATTAATTAAATTAAACATTAACTAAATAAAATATTAATTAATTGATATACCAAATTAAATAAGACATAAAATATAATTATACCAAATTAAAATATTGTAACTTCCTAACTAAACAAAATCATATACTAAATTAAAGAAATATTATGCCTAATTAAAATCAATCATAACCAATTAAAAATATTGACTTCCTAATCTAACAAATTGTATTCCTAAACCAAGCCAATCAAATATTCAACCTTCCTAATTCACCAAAATTTGTCCCCCCTCAAATCTCTTGCTTTCCTTGTCTAACACCAAATCATATCTCTCTTTAATACCAAATATCCCTTCCTTGTGAGACAATGAGAAAGCCTAGCCCTTCTCTATATAAACAACCCCTATCCAAGTGATGCACTCCCTTCACATATTATTATTCACGGCTAACACACAATAAAACCCTACTCCTATCTCTCTCGGCACCCCCCTCCAAGCAGCCTTGATCATTCAAAAAATAATAATACAAACAAAACAGAAACAAAAAATCAAGTGCCCCTTCACAATTAAATAGCCTTCACGTTAAAAGACCTCCCACAAGCCAACTTCTTCACCTCAATAGCTTCAGACCACGCCACAAATCAACGCCACATGCCCCTTGCCTTAAAGCTTCAAGCTCACAAACATCACCAGCCCACCAAAATAGCCACGTTCAAGCCATCTGTCCTTCACAGCCCTCGCCTAATCAACACAGCCCCCACACGTCCCTTACTCCATTTGCCTCATACCATTACCTCTCGCCTAATCAACACAGCCCCACTAAAATAAGCCCCACTTCACGCCAAATTAGTCACTGAAACAAGCCCCATTACTCACGCCTAAATTGCTCCATGTTCAGCCTAAAAACTGCCGCACAGATCACACAATTTTCTGCCCTTGAATCGTCCGGTTTTACCAAAAAAAAAATGTCCAGAAACTGTCCCAAAACTGCACCTAGAAACAGTCTAGAAACCGCTCCAAACAGTGACGAAAACTGCCCCCGAACAGCCCTCCAAAATCGTCAAAACAGTCCATTAATACACCATAAACAGTGAGCAGAAATTACAGAAGAAACAGCAGCAAAACGAAGGTCAAACAGCAAGCAAAATAGCAAAACAGTGAGCTAAGACGCTAAACCAGTGAACCGGAGAAGTTTAGGAGCTTTAACCCTTCCGATCTCCGTGAAACGCAAGTCCGAAAGTCGGCAAAAGAGGTTAGACCTGAGGGAATTTTTCACACTTATTTTCAGAATTATCTTTATTATTTATCGAGTTTTGTTCGCATGATTACTATGTTAAAATGCATGTTGTGGCCCTTGAGTAGATAAATATGCATGTATTACGAAATATTGTATGTTGTGGCCTTGGAATAAAATGAAAGATGTGTCAACTCTCGCGGTATATCGGATGGAAACCCGGACATAAATTTCATAGCCGATTCCGAATGGACGGTAGTATGATCTGTACTCGGGATACAACTCCACATACCGTTTGGGTAAACGGCGCATTCTTTTGTTTTATGTTGCTTTGATTTATTTATTATTCGTCACTTGATTTCCGCATGTTATTTGTTTATGTAATGATGTGATCGAGCGCATGGGCTTAGTAAGTTGGATTAAAGGTCCCCTATTTTGAGGGGTTAAAATCCTTTACCACGATGCTTTGCCGCGCCGGTTGATGTATATTCGGTTGAACGTAAGATGTGTTCAATCGGGTATATGAAGTCCGATATTATTATCTTTATTGTTTATATGCATGATGTGATCAAGCGCATGGGCTTAGTAAGTTTGATTAAAGGTCCCCTATTTTGAGGGGTTAAAATCCTTTACCACGATGCTTTGCCGCGCCGGTTGATGCATATTCGGTTGAACGTAAGATATGTTCAATCGGGTATACGAAATCCGATATCATTGTCTTCACTTTTTATATATGTATTGTGTTGATTGCGCATGGGCTTAGTAAGTGCGATTAAAGGTCCTCTATTTTGAGAGGTTAAAATCCTTTACCACGATGTTTTGCCGCGCTTTTTTTAGCCCGTTATTATTTGTTAGGTGTCATCTATTCATCCGTTCATGTATGTGTCATGTTGTTTACTGCATTTTGGATTCACTGCTGTAACCTCGTTCGAACGCGTTCTGGAACGCCGCACGAACGCATGTTTTCTGTCTGGTCCCGTTCGAACGCGTTATCAAACGCTATACGAACGCGAACCTTCTGTTTACCGTTCGAACGCGTATACGAACGCCGCACGAACGCGAATACACTTAATTGAGTCATTTTCATCACATGTCATGTATAATTGTTTCTTAGGGGATTTCCCTTATATCATGTAATCAATCATATTATTTGTATCACTGCGTCTATCTGTTTGATGTGTTCATAAGATGGTATTCAAGCATGATTAGGTAATTAGTATGTTACTTGGTTCTTAGGCATGATTTAGCCTATTTGGTTGTTTATTTTCAAGCATGATTAATCGTTTTATTTTGCGTTTGGAATTTGCATTATGTTTAGGTTGTTCTTTGTTTTCCGCATTATATGATCGAAACATGTTCATGAGATTGTCGTGTGCTATTGCATGTTTGCCATTGTGATAATTAATTTCATGCATGTGAACTTAGAAGCATAATTATCCTTGGAAATATGTTGCTTAGGCTTGGTTAGATTATTGCACAAATCATTTTATTACAACTGGCATAAGTAAGGGACCATTCCGAACCCAACGGTTTGAGGTCTTCCCTTGTGAGGGGTGAGTGCGGCCTTAAATCTTTGCCCCGGTTCACACCGGGTGGCGACTCCATTATTCTCCGGTTTAGTCCCCCGCGGGCTACTCCGTACTCCCAACCGGGCCGCGAGCCCGGGACAGCATGCGTCACCCAGTTTCTGTGTTCCCACAGTCTGGCGACTCCACTGGGGATAGAGAATCGGCCCCGAAATAATGTCTTGTAATATTATGATTTGTGCTTTAATTAACTGTGTCTACTGTGAGTTAAAATGGGTTTAATCAAATACATATTGTTTAGGCTGGGTAATGGTTTGGTGTCTTCCTTCACTCACTACCTTTCTAAAAGGAAAAGCTGTTAAGGCACCTAGATAGCCATCTACTCGTAGCCTATTGTGATGGACTAATTTGGAGGACTCGTTGTTTATTCCTGACACCAAGCGATAAGAGCCTAAGAGGCTTGAGTATTTAAGTGAGCCTCGCTCCACCCTCCCTCTGGGGAATCTACAACGAGAAGTCCATTTGACAGTCAGTCACACACCATAGCTCGTTGGCACGTACCTTAGTGTATAAAAAAGGGTACGCTCACTTGGTCACTCGAACCCTTGAGTGGGGAGACCTAGTTGTGGGCCATCCTTCGCCGGTGAGAGCATTTGTCTACACCCTTGCGAACCCACACGTAGACCGGTATTGTATGGCTTATAGCAACTATTTCCTTGTGCTTGTGGACCATCCTCATTTGGATGCAGTTGGGCTTCTTGTCAGAAATGTGAACTTGTTGGGCCATTTAAACTGGGACGAGTTCGTATCCTATGACGATTGGGCCAAAAGCTTCTGAAATGTTGATGGGCCACTCTGTAGAAATTATCTCTGTATGCTTGTGTTTGGGAACATTGTCGTTTGGATCCATTCGGACCTTTTGTCATGAGGTATGGACTTGTTGGGCCATTTAAGCTGGGACAAGAACATATCTTATGATGATTGGGCCAAAAGCTTGTAAAACGCCAATGGGCCATTATATGTTTGTGTTTAGGAACATTATCATTTGGATACGGTTGGACTTCTTGCCATGAGATGTGAACTTGTTGGGCCATTTAAACTCGGACGAGTTCACTCCTATGACAGTTAGCCCAAAAGCTTCTAAAATGATGATGGGCCGATTTGTGTGAAAATTTTAATAAGTTGATATATTCCTTGTATCGCATGCATCTCATTCATCTCATGCATACATATATCCTGTTAACACCCTCTGTGTCTAAAAGCCATCATAGATTCCTGTTGGGTTGGGGAAGAGTCAAGACTCACCAAAAGACCAGTAACAGATATGAGTACATCTGATAACGAGGTATCCCGGATAGATCAGTTGGAAAATGGTTTCGCCAAGATTACCGAACAGTTGCAAGCCTTGACTACCGCCATGGCAAATATGGCTGTGCCCCGTGCTGGGGGAAATTCTGAGAATGTGAGGCGCGAGGAGCCTCCGAAAGGGTTGGGGGATGATATCCCCGCTTTTGATGATGACATGGCAGAGTATGCAACAGGCAGAGTGATTGGGTCTCAGGCAGAATTTCAGAAGCTTCGGGATCAGGTTGAAATAGTTACCCGCAAAATGAGGGGTAAACATGAAGAGTTGTTAGATTATGAGGCAATGACCTTCGGAGAACAACTGCCAGCTCAGTTTAAAATGCCCGACATGGCCAAGTTTAATGGGAATGGAGACCCGAGAGTCCATCTGCAACAATATGTCTCAGTCATGAGTTTAGTGGGCCTATCACAGCGCCAAGTCCAAAAGATGTTTGGGATGTCACTCGAAGGGGCACCTGTGGTTTGGTATCATAGCCTTAAGAAGAAGGTTAAGGAAGATTGGAGGGAACTAGCTGATGCTTTTCTGAAGCAGTATGTTACAGACTTAGAAATTGACTTGTCACTCCGTGATTTGGAGAACACTAAGCAGAAGCCGGAAGAAAGCTTCAAGGAGTATGTAGACCGCTGGAGAAGCCAGCTTCTGAAGATGCAGACTCGGCTCTATGAGAAGGACCAGATTAAAATGATCATCAAGGGCACCAAGCCCTCGATCTATGGCAAGTTGAGGAGGATGACTTCAATGATTGTGGATTTCCGACAGCTGAGGGAAACTATCATGGACATTGAAGAAGAATAAGTCGAGAACCGGAAGTTCTATGGCCAGAATATGAGGACTTTTGGGGGGCATTCTGAGACCAAACTCGCTACTGCCGAGGTTGCTGCCATCAAGAACCGACGTTTCTCCAACTTGGGAAGACCTTTGTCCAAGGTACTTGAGAAGTTGACAAGGCAAGGATTCTTAAAAACTTTGGAGCCTAAACCACTTCCAAATCCCCCACCACCACATCTAAAAATAGACCGCTACTGTCACTTCCACCAGCAACACGGCCATGATACTGACAGCTGTTTCCGCCTCGGTATGAAATTCAGGACCTCATTGATGCCCACAAAATACCCGATCCTGAAAAAGAACAGCCTAGCACACACACCAACCCTCTGCCAGATTATCACTCTGTTCCCCCACCGACTTACATGATCAACTCCGACCTACCCGAAACCTTTGTCCTCCAAACTCTCAATCACTAGGCTTCTTGCATTGAGATAAAGGATAACAGTAGTAAAGAACCGTAGGCCGAGGAAGAAGGCAATGAAACTGCTCTTTCTGGTTTATTTTCTACATTTTTAATAAAGACATCAACTTCGTCTACTTGTTTGAACCTTTTCCTGAATAATAATAAAGACATCCATTTCACCTACTTGTCTGAGTCCTTTCCTTTCAACATGCATGACATAAGTATGTTGACAAAAGCATTCAACCTTTATACCATGATATTCAGCGACACTCAGAACACGGGGGATTCCCAAAGAAGCAAGCAGAAATGACAGAATAACCGTTCAGTAATGGGAAATGGGGCAGTGAGGCTATCGGACTTGGAAGGAAATGAGTTCACCGAGCCGATCAATGTGGATAGATTGAAGTAGTATTTTGCCAGAGGAAGAGAAAATCGAGCAGTCACCAGGGGGAATTGGTGGATGACCTAACCCAACGGGATATGAAACTCATTCATGCATACACGTAACGTATTTTGCATTCCTTTTTGTGTTTGTTTTGTTTTGTATTCAAAGGTTTCAAAGAAGAAAAAAAGAAAGCGTCAAATGCAAGCCAACCGGAAGCAGCAACAGTACAGTGTCAGCAGTCTTCAAGAATGAATCACGGGGTTGAGGCCCATATCAGTATCAGTCTGGGGGCGAGACCCATATCAGTATCAGTCTGTGGGCGAGGCCCACATCCGTATCAGTCTGCGGGCGAGGCCCACATCTGTATCAGTACCAGTTAGGGGCGAGGCCCACATCTACATCAGTATCAGTTTTTGGAGATAAGTCTCAGGGTCGAGGCCCACATCAGCATGGGGGCGAAGCCCATATCAGTATCAGTCTAGGGGCGAGGCCCATATCAGTATCAGTCTGGGGGCGAGGCCCATATCATTAACAGTATCAGTCTCGCCGGGTATGGCACTCTAGGGGCGAGGCCCACATTCTTATCAACATCAGTCTGGCCGGGCATGGTACTCTGGGGGCGAGGCCCACATCCTTATCAACATCAGTCTGGCCGGGTATGGCACTCTGGGGGTGAGGCCCACATCCTTATCAGCATCAGTCTGGCCGGATATGGCACTCTGGGGGTGAGGCCACATCCTTATCAGCATCAGTCTAGCCGGGTATGGCACTCTAGGGGCGAGGCCCACATTAACATCATATCAGTTTTACCGGGTACGGCACTCTGGGTATGGAGATACAGAATCAGTTTTTCTGGGTACGGCATTCTGGGTATGGAGATACAGAATCAGTTTTTCTGGGTACGACACTCCGGGTATGGAGACATCAGATCAGTTTTGCCGGGTACGGCACTCCGGGTATGGAGACATCTGATGAGTTTTGCCGGGTACGGCACTCCGGGTATGGAGACATCATATCAATTTTGCCAGGTACGGCACTCCGGGTATGGAGACATCAGTTTCACACGCCAGGTACGGCACTCCGGGTATGGAGATATTACTGCGACGCCTTGGGTATGAGGTTTAGCACGCCAGGTACGGCACTCTGGGTATGGAGATATTACTGCGACGCCTTGGGTATGAGGTTTAGCACGCCAGGTACGACACTTCGGGTATGGAGATATTACTACGACGCCTTGGGTATGAGGTTTAGTACGCCAGGTACGGCACTCCGGGTATGGAGATATTACTGCGACGCCTTGGGTATGAGGTTTAGCACGCCAGGTACGGCACTCTGGGTATGAAGATATTATTGCGACGCCTTGGGTATGAGGTTTAGTACGCCAGGTACGGCACTCCGGGTATGAAGATATTACAGCGACGCCTTGGGTACGAGGTTTAGCACGCCAAGTATGGCACTCCGGGTAGGGAGACACCAATGTGACACTCTAGGTACAGAGACGCAACTGCGACACCTCGGGTATGAGGTTTAGCATGCCAGGTACGGCACAACATCAACTCCACGCAACACATGGCAAGTCAAGTGGCAGCTGGCGAGCCAGGTAAGTGAAAATGCATTGCATAACTTTGATAGGATTGTCACTGTTACACGTTACACAAGTCCCATCAAAGTGGGGGCGACTGTAGGCACTGCATTTTTGCATATAAATCCCGATGATGAGTCTCATTTGGAGGCATTACCTTTTAAGTTGAGGAAGCCGCGGGAAACGGACGTCGGAAGGGAAAAGATGGAAATCAATACTTTGTCGAATTTTACTCGCTTGTTTAGCTCCAAGCTCGCTCGTTGGACCTCCGTTTTAAAGCACATTTGGCCTAAAAAGCCCAGAACCATTTAACATTGGCCCAAACCCACACACCTAGCCCACACAACACCTAACCCACCAAGACAAAGCCCACACCACCACGACCTAGGCCCACACGCCCATCACCCTAAAATACACACAAATTAAATCAAATATTAATTAAATTAAACATTAACTAAATAAAATATTAATTAATTGATATACCAAATTAAATAAGACATAAAATATAATTATACCAAATTAAATATTGTAACTTCCTAACTAAACAAAATCATATACTAAATTAAAGAAATATTATGCCTAATTAAAATCAATCATAACCAATTAAAAATATTGACTTCCTAATCTAACAAATTGTATTCCTAAACCAAGCCAATCAAATATTCAACCTTCCTAATTCACCAAAATTTGTCCCCCCTCAAATCTCTTGCTTTCCTTGTCTAACACCAAATCATATCTCTCTTTAATACCAAATATCCCTTCCTTGTGAGACAAGGAGAAAGCCTAGCCCTTCTCTATATAAACAACCCCTATCCAAGTCATGCACTCCCTTCACACATTATTATTCAAGACTAACACACAATAAAACCCTACTTCTATCTCTCTCGGCACCCCCATCCAAGCAGCCTTGATCATTCAAAAAATAATAATACAAATAAAACAGAAACAAAAAATCAAGTGCCCCTTCACAATTAAATAGCCTTCACGTTAAAAGACCTCCCACAAGCCAACTTCTTCACGTCAATAGCTTCAGACCACGCCACAAATCAAAGCCACATGCCCCTTGCCTTAAAGCTTCAAGCTCACAAACATCACCAGCCCACCAAAATAGCCACGTTCAAGCCATCTGTCCTTCACAGCCCTCGCCTAATCAACACAGCCCCCACACGTCCCTTACTCCATTTGCCTCACACCATTTCCTCTCGCCTAATCAACACAGCCCCACTAAAATAAGCCCCACTTCACGCCAAATTAGCCACTGAAATAAGCCCCATTACTCACGCCTAAATTGGTCCATGTTCAGCCTAAAAACTGCCGCACAGATCACACAATTTTCTGCCCTTGAATCGTCCGGTTTTACCATAAAAAAATATCCAGAAACTGTCCCAAAACTGCACCTAGAAACAGTCTAGAAACCGCTCCAAACAGGGTCGTTTGATAACAAGTTCTGGAAGCAAGTTGGTCCCCTCTGATCTCTTGGACTCCCCATTTGGTAGGAAATTTCAGTATCTGATGATAAGTAGACGAGACGGCCCTCATATCATGAATCCACGGTCGTCTCATTATCAAGTTGTACGCTGAAGAGTAGTCTAGGATGAGGAACGTAGTCATTTTATTGATTCCTCATGCGTACAATGGGAGAGAGATTTCCCCCATAGTGAATTTATGTTCCCCGCTAAAACCTATCAAAGCCGTAGATCAATGATTTATTTTCTCCAATCCTCCTCCCATGTCATTAAGGGCCGCTAGGAAGTTGATGTTGGCTGATGACCCTGTGTCGACTAGTGCGTCATGGTGGGGGTTCTTATGACTGGATACTCTGTCGTCCGTGAACTCAATCGTCAAACCAGTATAGTCTCCTGCTACCATCACCTGTGATCCAAGGCGACAGTCGTTACCATTCTGGTGCGACGTTTCGCTGCTGAATAGGAGATCCCACTGACTTCTGATCCTCCTGAGATAAGATTGATTGTGTTGTTAATTGGTGGAGGTGGAATCGGGGCTTCTCCTCGTCATCCATTTCTTCTCTCC
Organism: Zanthoxylum bungeanum; assembly: GCA_019454045.1. NCBI lineage: Eukaryota > Viridiplantae > Streptophyta > Magnoliopsida > Sapindales > Rutaceae > Zanthoxylum > Zanthoxylum bungeanum. Next base: position 15,678 of record SKCR01048747.1, on the reverse strand, counting down.
GGGCCAATGTGGCTTCCCCTTTCTCTGTGAGCGGGTCTTTTAGGTGCCCCATGTTTAGTAGTTCCAGGACTTCCAATCTCAGCGCTATGCAATCGGTCGTCGTGTGCCCGTAGTCTCAGTGGAATTCACATCATCTACTAGTATCTTACCTCCCGGAGCCTTCCTTGGAACATGGAGGCCACTTCACTTCACTCCCCATTTTCCTGAGAACTGAAACAAGTTCACCTGGTGATATGGTGAAGTTGTAGTCTGGGATCCTGGGGGCACCATTAGGGGTTCTCTCTCTTTTGTCGTATGGGATTGGTCTGCGATTATGAGTCCTGTCGTAGGGACGGATATCCCTACCATGATAAGTTCTTTGATCGATTGATTGATGGCCCCTCCTACTGAATTCTTTCGGTCACCTGGATGGATATACCCCCTTCTCTTGTAGACTAGATGAGCTTTCCCTCTTTGCATTCCTTTTATCCTCTTCCCATTTGAGTTCCGTTCGGGCTCTGGCCATTATCTGGTCCATAGTGTAGCATCGATTCTTTGTCAACTTTTTGTAGAGGCCGCTGTCAGCCATCAATCCATTCCTAAATGCTTCTACTGCTGTCGGCTGGTGGAGATTTGGGATAACAATCCTTTCCTTGTTGAAGTGTGAGACGTAGTGTAGACACTTGTATTTTTGCATGAAAGCTCAATGATGAGCCTCGTATGGAGGCACTACCCGATAAATTACGGAAGTCGCGGGAAACAGACGTCGGAAGGGAAAAATTTAAAAATAAATACATCAACAAATTTAATTCGTTTGTTTGGCCTCGGATTCACCCGATTAATCTCTGTTTTAAAATTTTAAGCCTCGGCCCAAAACCCCATCACCCATCCAAAGCCCATTTCGCCCAAGCCCAATCCAAAAATAATTAAAACATTTAAAACACAAGTCACAAATTAAAATTAAATCCAATCAAATCCAATTAAATTAAATTAAATCCAATTAAATTAAATCAAATCCAAATAATCTCATTCCTAAATTAAATAAATCTCTTCCTAATTTAAATAAATCACCTCCCAAATTAAAGATATTCCCCACCAAAATTACATAATTTATTTCCCTTAATAAACTTAATTAGATACATCCCATATTTTCATGGTTTCCTTCCTTACCTAGAAGCCCTAGCTCACCATTATAAAAAGATGATCAAACCATGGCTCTCTATTCTCTCTGACGCATACACTCAAAAAAAACCAAAAAAATAAACCCTAAACAGCCACGCACAGGTCTTGGCTCTTCACACTCGACTCCTCACGGCTCCCCCTCCCTCTCTCAACTCACGGCAACCTCACAAAATAAACCTATAAACCCTCTCCTCTCTCACGGGAAAACACACAGATCTCACTCCTTCTCATCGACTTCCCTCTTGGCATACAGGCCTCACGCCCTTCAACAGCTCACCCCTCTCACCAAGCCACGACTTACACATACAAAAAGACACAACTCACCACTTAGACTCTCTCATTTCAATAACAAACACAACAATGAACCCTAAAAGATGTTCACCCCTCACACGCTCTACTCTCTCGATACACAGTCACTCACGGCTCCTTCACTGCTCACAAAACACACACACACCGACTCCACAAACGATCTCTCTCTTATCCTCTCTCTCTCTCAAAGCCGACTGAAACAACAATAAATAATAAACCTTAATTTACAGATCACGTCACCATAAACCCATGCAACCAACCCCCTCACCCAAGCCCACACACACCGACTCCACAAACCATGCACACGTTAACAAAATAGAACCCTATCCCCTCTCATTGAAAACGAACTGCAACAAAGGCCCTTCACTCTCTCGACCAAATCACAAAACAAAAACAAGCCATTGACCGAAACAAATAGCCAAATCACCCCTCATCGAACTGCCGAACCAATAACAAAAATAACCCTGAAATAGTGACCAAAAATAGCACCAAAAATAGTCCAAAACCAGTCCAAAAATCAGCCCCCGAACCATCCAAGAACAGTCCAAAACAGTGAAGAAAACTGCAGTCCAAAACAGTGAGAAAATAGCGGAACAGCGAAGGAAAATTGTGAACCAGCGAACCGGAAAAGTTACGGAGCATTAACCCTTCCGACGACGACGTAACGCACTCCCAGGAAGTGACTTAAAAGGTAAGACCTGATGGCATCTTTTGTTATATTTTATTTTGTTATCCCGGACACGGCATGCTTGGTTGGACGTGGAATACGTCCAATCGGGCATGCGAAGCCCTATATTAAAAACGGCCAAACCATTGGTCACATCTCTTTACTATTCCGCATTTATTTTCGGTCATTTATTTTCCTTTAATATTTCGCACTTAGCTTACTATTTATCGTTTCTATTATTTATTGTTGTTTCATCACATGCATCATCATATTCCATGCATACATTGAGTTGATGATTGCGTGCTATCTCTTGTGGTATATCGGATGGAAACCCAGACGTAAATTCTGTAGCCGAATCCGAATGGATGGTAGTGCGGTCTGTACTTGGGATACAAATCCACGTACCGCTTGAGAAACTTTCAAGCACGTGTTACATTTTGGTATTTAATTTTGTTCCGCTATTTATTTTCGATGTGTTGTTTCTTTAGTCATGCATTGATAATTTAATGCGCATGGGCTAACTAGGGTGGATTAAAGGTCCTCTATTCGAGGGAAATGCCTAAAAGCTACATTTACCACGATGTTTTGCCGCGCCTTTTATTATGTCATTTACCCTTTGCATATCATTGCTTTATTTACGCATGCATTGCATTCTAGTGCGCATGGGCTAACTAGGGTGGATTAAAGGTCCTCTATTCGAGGGAAATGCCTAAAGGCTACCTTTACCACGATGTTTTGCCGTGCCGGACGAAGTACACTCGATTGAATGGGAAATGTGTTTAATCGGGCATACGAGGTCCTATATTATGTATTTGTTTATTCACGTATGGGTTTGCGTCGTTTCAGATACCATTTTGGTAATCTCGTTCGAACGCGTTTCCGAACGTTACACGAACGTATACATTCTGCCTCAGTCCGTTCGAACGCGTTTACGAACGCTACTCGAACGCGCATGCGTTTTGTTTTATCATGCATCAGGTCTTATCCCGTTCGAACGCGTTTCCGAACGCTATACGAACGCGAACATTCTGTCTTATTTCCGTTCGAACGCGTTTCAGAACGCTACTCGAACGCGCATGCATTCTGCTTTACCATGCATCAGGTCTCATCCCGTTCGAACGTGTTTCCGAACGCTATACGAACGCGAACTTTTTGTTTACCGTTCGAACGTGTTTTCAAACGCTACACGAACGCGCATACAGTACACAGACTTCTTTTCGTCACATCTCATGCATGTTTGCTTCTTTGGTCATTTCTTTTGCACTACATGATTAATCATATCATTTCATTATTTACGCTTAAACAATTATCATTTATTTATATTTCCGCATTTATCTGCTTAATGTGTTCATGAGATTGTGTACTCGCCTTTATTTCACTTACTTCTGTGCATGCAAACTTAGATATAGGTCATTCTTGCATGTGTATGTTGTGTAGACTTGGTTATATTATTGCGCGAATCCGTTCATTACAAGTGGCATAAGTAAGGGACCATTCTGAACCCAAGGGTTTGAGGTATTCCCTCGCGAGGGGTGAGTGCGGCCTTAAATTATTTCCCAATTCACACTGGGTGGCGACTCCATTTTATTTCTCCGGTTTAGTCCCCCGCGGGCTACTCCGTACTCCCGACCGGGCCGCGAGCCCGGGACAGCATCGCCCACTTCTGTGTCCTACACGTAGCTTCACAGAGATTCTCATTTCCGCTGTTGTATCGCGTTGAGGTCATATGTGGTCTTCTCGAATTTGCAAGAACTAGCGAAGTGTTCCACGAACTTGTCTGCCAATTCTTTGTATGACCCAATTGAACGGTATGGAAAATTGATAAACCACGTGAGGGCTGGGCCTGCCAACGTCTCTCTGAACCCTATACACATTTTTGCTTCCCTCTGATGTGAAGAAAGGCCCGTGGACATCATCTTGTATTTGTAGTGGACTATGTGGTCGTCGGGGTCGGTTGATCCACTGTACAACTTCATCTCAGGTGGGCTGAACTTTCGAGGGAGTTCGACTGAGTTGATCCCCTCGACGAAAGAAGTGTCTGTAATGGTTCATGCTCTACTTCTCTTCAAGGGTAACCTGGTTCCTGGTAGGCTGGACATGATTGCTTCCTTGAATTCCTCAATTTCCTTGCGTATGGATGAGGCTGTTATCGGTTCGGCCGGTGGTACGTGTTGGTTCCGCCCATGACCGATTGGATGATCTTCGGAAGGGGGAATGTCGCTCGTTTCATCGCACGGTGTCTCCATCAAATTGGGTTGGCAGCCCGGTTCATTGGGGGGATCGGCGAGCCCTCCTCGCCTGGAGGTGGATGACAGATTTTCCAATTGTTTTTGGAGGTCGCTATTGGAACTCTAAATGGTTGAATTCTCTTCTTCCAAAACATGTAAGCGTTCATGGAGAATGGCCAATTGGCCGGCTAGAAGATCTGAAGGCTCGCTACCGGAAGCCATGGTAACGCTTGCAAGTTCTCGTAGGCTGAACGAAAGCTTTGTTTGCTTATAAATCGCTAGGGCCCCACGGTGGGCGCCAAATTGTAGACGCTGGTTTTCGCCCGAGGTCCACAATTGAGAATTTGTTGAGAGGGGGCACTAGCGATCCTGCAAAATAAGAGGTAGAGTGAGCGTGGAGGTTCTACCCACCAGTGTGCTGGAAGCCGTAGGTACTCCGACGCCCAAGTCTGTGGTGGAGATGAGCTATCAATGCCGTAGGAGGAGGAGTCAGGTCAGAGATTACCTTGATCCCCGTGACCTGCCATGAGGGCGGTAGGTAGGATATGATGAAAGCTCTGGAGAGAAGACTATTTGGCTATGAGAGTTGTGATGATCCCCTCTTCTCATGGACTTCCTTCTCTTATATACATATTTTGGGAGACGTGGGTATTTACTGCGTTTGATGGTTCGTTTGTTGGATGTTGGTAACGGCCGATTCATGAGGGGTAGTTATGCTTGCCCATTGAAGACTGAAAACGGCTGGGTTGTGAGGGGTGTTTATGTTGGGGTTTTAGGCGATGGGGCCCAGCAGAAGCGCGGGTCGGGCGAAATCGTATTTTAAAACTTTTTCAAAATACCGAATAAATTATTCAATATCTAATATGAATAATTTATTCATATTTCACCTAAAACTATTTATTCAATATCAAATATTAACATAAATATAGTTGAAACTTCACGAAACTTTTACGAAAAAAAAACCGATTTTCCGCAAAATGGCTTAAAACGCGTTTTTAACCGAACCGACTACCTGAAACTTATGGAAACTGCCCAGGTCAGCTCCAATAGTGTCGGGGCAGTTCATGGGCTGCCCGAACAATGACAGATTCACTGTTTGGACAGCTGTCACCCGGTTGGCTCAAAATCCACCCGGTAACGCCGTTTTTTGCCGTTTTCGCTTATTTCAAGTCGGAAACACTTTCCGGAAATTGTGCCAACTCCCAAAACACATCCAAAACATTCATAGGACATCAAAAATATCCCAGAATTTCCAGTTTGGGCAGATCTGATCTGCAGACCGAAATTCATCAAAATTCATGCTTTAATTCCAATTTTTCAAGACTAAATCAATTAATCTATAACACCAACTAGAGTCACTACATATGAACAACCCAAGAACAATTCTAGGTGCCATAAGAGTGGTCACAACACTCTAGAATAGCAACAAGATTGTCCAACAATAATTTGAACAAATTGGATGCAAATTACATTAATTCCACCCAATTTCTACTTCACACATGCCTACAAACTTCCAATCCATCCACCAAACCACAAAGCCCCAATTTTTCAGATTTGAAAGAAACCCTATAACACTTTCTAATCAACAAGAAACAATAAATCATATTTCTAAGCTTGGGGTTAAAAGATTACCTTTTAATCTCATATTTCCTAAGCATTTCCTTTGATCTTTTCCTTCAAATCTTCAAGGTTTTGAAACAAATTTTTAAACTCATTTTGGAGAGGGACTTACGGCAGTGGAGGCTTGGAGAAGAAGAAGAAAAACAACTTTCTCTTTCTTTCTTATAGTGGACGAAAATTAGGGGTATTTTGGGGCAAAATTGTCATTTTAAACTTTAATCAAATTAAAGTCAAAATAACTTTATATTAGCCAATCAAAATTGGACAAAAATAAAGTGTAATTAATTCATGCCACATCAACCAATAATAATTCAAAAAATTCCATTACATTAATGAAAAAAAGATTATTAATTAATAATTTAAATATTTAACAATTAAATATCCAAATAATTAATTAATGTAATTATTATTATATATGTATTTTTATTTACAATAAATAACAAATACATATATTTATGGCATGTGTCAAAATCTCATTTGACGAATAATTAATGTGTATCTAATCGTATTATGTATCAAATACAAATACACAATAATTATTAGCGGACAAAATTTCCTAATGCATGTGTTATCGTTTAACCGATTAAACGATCTGAATTAACTCATTTAATCCGGTGAAGTATTATGAATAATCCATATTATTCATATCGAGTTGCCCAAGTGCTCAACGAGTACACTTCATATTGTGGGACTCTCCAAGTTTAGGTTTATCCGTCACGAAATCCGATTTCGTGTCCATAATCCACCCACTCATGGATTATGACGACCACGAATAATCTCGCTAAACTATGCAAGTCGAGGTCATAGCATATGTATAATCCCTTCGTCACAGGCCATCCGTATTATACCTGGGATATAGATCAGAACGTCAAATCTGTTCGGTATAATACAGTCGACTTTCAATTTACGATCACGAAATAACACTCCGAACTGGTTTCCGACGTTATACCACGGCCATGGATTTACTAGATCGTAAACACGTGATGATGTCTATGCCCTGTACACAGGACTGACGGATCCTATCTTGATACGCACATGATATCATGAGCATCAGTCCACACCCAACGAACAGGAGGAGGTCTAATCATGGCTAGATCGTTGACGTGACTGCCATCAAAGTGTGGAGGATAGCTCATATATCCACGGTGGTATCTCAAGTCGAAGGACCACTATGCTCGCTCAACTCGAGAAGGTTCCTATTGACGTTGGTGTACCATCTATTAGGAAACCTTCAGTGAGTCGTTCAGTGCTTATCAAATAAACACCTACATGTCTATACGATTCTCCCGAGACTCATGGTTCACTGGGATAAACCATCGGACCAAGTCACGATATACGACATGTACTGGTCTCAGCGGATTTTACTAACCGACCCGTGTTAGTAAATCTTGACCAGGAACTTTATTTAAGGATATACAACTAATAGTGCGCTTCCCAATGTCAATTACAAACTACGTTGTAACTACGCACTATACTGTAAATCATAGGGTCTTTGTCTAATATACACGTATCACTGAACCAGATTCAGTTTCGATCTAATCGTAATCAGATATCTAATCGTGATTAGATCGAATAAGTGTATAAAAGACAAGGGTGCTACCATTAAAATTAGTAATATTATGGAAAATACAATTGCTCGTATTTATGAATCGGACATTAATACGATCCGGATTGGCACTCCGAGCACCAACCCTAACAGTTTATGAGTCTAAGCGTTTCGTGGGTTGGCGTATGGTGGGTCTTGGTTATGGTTTGGATGTGGGGTACTTTACTGGGAGTGGGCCCGTGAATCCTTGGGCCTATATATACTAAACCCGGGGCTTCCTTTAGTGTGTGGGTTTGAAATAGCAACTTGGGCCTGGATCTTATGTGAGGAGTCTGAGGTGCGTTCAGTATTGGGTCTGAAGCAAAAGGTCGAAATTGCTCTTGGACCAAATTTGGCCCGTACAATAACTCAATTGAATGAAAAGTGTAATGATCCCTAAATTGTGTGTTTAGGTAAAGTTACAACCCTAAGTTCTTCTCTTGCATAAGGTTTCCTAAAGTAGCTCATTTTATGTTTACTTCAAATCTCCCTCAATCAATTGTTTAGTTTTAGTTAAGTTAAATTTAATTTTAGTATTAATAAGTTTAATAATAAATCTTTATGGGATCAATATTTTTTATACTACTTGAATGATACGTGCATTTACTTAACGTGTGAAAATCGCGATTAGCTTCTTTCGTGGGCTTAGCAGTTAGCACCTTCTGTCGTTATAATTATTGTCATAAACGTAAAGTCTGAGAAATTTACTGCAAATTTTGATAACATGCACTATTTTTGTACTCATTCAACAAATCACTACATCTTTGAGTACACTCCACAGCTTGTTTTTCCTCTCCTGCTTGTAACTTCTAAGATAAAAACTTTAAAACTTTACACTTTATATTTGGTACGCGACATGCTTGTGCTAAAACCTGCATTATTCTGGGGTTCTAATGCAGACTGATCAGAATTTATGGTTGTGGAAGGATGCGCATCACAGCATTCATACAGTCTGCTCCAGACTCTCCGGTTCATCCCCCGTCTGATCAGATCAGGTGTCCATCATAAAAACCCCATCAAAGAGCCAAATATAAAGACTACATTATGCTTTAAAGTCAACAGCTTTATCAATCACATAAATTATAGTTCATATCAATTTCTAATTTCATAACACTGACTGTTTCTTCCTATACACAAATTGAGAAAATGAAAATGACAGTTTTATTCTGTACACAAGAGTGAGAAATTGAAAATCATACAAATTGCCGATGTGGTGTGCAAACAGCAACAATATTGTTTGATTTCTATGTATTTGTATAATAGATCTCGTCCTCACAAATTGTATTCGTGAGTCATTTCACCTTTATACATTTTCTGACTCTGGGTGATCAGAGGACTCAATAAGTGGCTCTACGCCATCTTTGCTAAGTTTATAAGAGATTACCGCTTTCTTGGCTGGATATAACACATAATGCTGACAAATGAAAAGAAGATCAAAGAATATGGATACCTGCAAAACAATTACACCCAGAAACATTAATTATCTAAGAATTGAACAAGTAGACAAAATCATTTACAGTTGATTCTTGAATAGTCCCAATCGAATGGTCTTCAAATAAATTTGTTCCATTTTTTTAAAAAAAAAAATGAAACATTAGCAGAAGGAAAGGCGGACTAAGTCGTTTCATTACTATGATAGAAGGTCAGCTAAGTTTCAAACTTTGAACTGAACAGTCTCAGATGTAAACAATTCATACCAGAGATAGCAATGTCTTCCCTATATTTCCATAGAAGTTAACCCAAGAATCTGGGAAAAAAAGGGCGATGAAAATTAATATCAACGGTAGACATAAAGGATAATTTCAAAGGCAAAGGTTATTTTGGAAAAGAAGGCATGACATACTTTGATCAATAGACTGCACAGCCATCTGTGCATAATTTGTACACCCTCCGAGAAAATCAAGTAATATATTTCCAATGCTGAACCCATCTGTACTCTTTAGCCTGAAATTCATGATGGCCTGCATTTTGTACAAGTTCATAAATAGTTATAAATGACCAGTGGCTAAACAATCAATTAAGACATAATGTCACAAGTTGTAAATTCCGCAAAGGGAGGATGGCCCAATACACGAGACTTCCCACACTGTGGGCTCTGCCACTCTGGGGAGAATTCAATACGTACGCAGCCTTAGCCTTTTTTTTTTTGCAAAGAGACTGTTTCCGCGACTCGAACCTATGACCTTCAGATCACAATGGAGTAACCTTACCGTTACACCAAGGCTCATCCTCAAAAATTCCACAAAGGGAAAAAGAAAATAAATATTTATTTTTTTGAATATCATACCTTTCATCTACTCCTCTTTGCTGATACTGTTAATTTCCTTATCAGTATATTTATTCTAGAGATACTTAACTTTATAGAAACAAATAAATATAAATATATGGAGATGAAATTGTAAATTGCATCAAGGCCATTTCAGTAAACATTGCCAGTGATCAGATAAAGACGGTATGAAACAAAAAACAGTCGAAAATTACTTCATTGAGATGATAATATCTTTTCTCATCAAATTAGAAGAGAGGTTCTGAAGTGACTGCACATTGGAAAAGAAAAGTTTCTGAAGCATTCGTCAAGGATTCTGTTAGGACCCAAGAGGCAAAATAGGAAATAGAAAAGGGTAGATGGGTCATTTTAGTTATTTAGGGTTTAGATATAAATTAGGTTGTTTTGTTTCATTTGGGGATATGCTATCATCATTGTTGAAATTGGAAATGGGGATGGGAATTGGAGGGGAAACCTAGGAGGCTGCCAACACCTTAATGTTGAGCAAGGGCTGGTTGATTAGTCTCCACCTTCAATTATCTTGTATTTCAATTTCGTTTTATGAATTATATTACATTCTAGTTTCTGTTTTGGGTGTTTTTGCCGTGAGATTGTTGAAGGATTTTGTGGGTTCCATCAATTGGTATCAGAGCGGTTGTTCCTTGGATCTGTGGTGATTATTGTTGGCTCTGAGAAGAAGAAAATCAAAGTAGAAATCAAAAAGAAAAAAAAAAAAAAAAAAAAAAAAAAAACAGAAAACAGCAAACCCTAACCCTAACCCTAACTTCGACTGCCGCCACCCACCACCACCTCCACAGCCACCCTCATCGTCGGCCGTGACACCCATTGTACTCAGACGGCGCCGGCGACCTGATCCTCACCATCGCCGACGCCAAGACGTCACAGAACCACCGCGTCTCAGCGCCAATCAGCTGCGCGTTTCGCGGTTGTCGCCCCTCAGACACCGTACGCCGTCGACCAAGCCACCATCACACCCCTCACGCCGGCAACTTCACCCAGCCTGCTGTCACCGCCGATCGACGTCTGTATCGTCAGAAAACGCCAGAAACAGCTCCAATAGTCGCGACTTTCTTCGCGTCGATCCGCCGCCTATGGCGAGCTTCTGACGTCGCCGTCACCACCAACGTACTCAGCACGTTCTACTCTTTCAGATCTGACCACCCCTTTGCATTTCCGATCACCGGCAGGTTATTTACATTTTCACCCCTAAGGTTTCTGATTTTTACAATTTGGCCCAGAAAGTTTCAAATTCTTTCATTTTAGCCCCTGCCCACTGGTACTATTTTCTGCTTCATTTCAACCTACTGATTTGTGAAAAAAAAAAAGTAAAAAAAAAAAAAAGGAAAGAAGAAGAAGAAACCGACAGGAAAAAAAATGAGGTGTATTGGAAGTTCGTACGAATTGGGTAACATACGGCAAGATGGTTCTCTCTGTGACTATATTGAGAGGTTCGATTGTGTGGCGGGATCAGTGTCCTACACATACAAGTACCATTTACCGGGCATCTTCATCAATGGATTGCAGTATGAGCTGCAATCTGAGGTTCGAGAGGGCTTAAAGCACTTGAGAGTGATTGATCTTGATAGGGTCAAAAAATTAGCCCTAGAGGCGGAAGAGAAACTAGCAGAATTGGTCAGATTGGCGGAATTCAGAAAACAAAGATTGATAAGTTCACGCAAGACCGGAAGATCCCGAGCAGGTAATGGTTTCGCGTACCAATCAAATGTTAGAGGATTGGATAGAGTTGAGGAAGATCCTTGGAAAAAGCTTGACTCAATGTTGGAGAATATGCAGAAGATGATAAAAGGATCAAATACCAATTCTGAGACTCACACTGATGCCACCACCTCACTTCAAGAGGCAAGTACTGGCCTGACACCGCTTGTGAAGAGCAATGGGAAAAAATCTGAGAACCTTCCAAACGGCCGACCGGGAAAATTCAAGCAACTTTCTGTGGTTGATTTTCAGTTTCGGAGCGATAAAGGCCTTTGTTTTCGATGTGATGAGAGATTTCATCCGAAGCATGTATGTCAAACTAAGACGGTTGAATATGTTGAGGTCAGGGATCCTGTCTTCATGGATGAGAATGAAGCAAGTAATAAAGCCGAATGTAATAAGATGAAGAGTGAAGAACTCGATGTAGTGGAGTCTGTAGACGTTGAGGATGAGGATTGTGCTCCTAAGACGATTGAATTTTTAAAGAAACAAGAGCATGCTAAGGAGGAGGAACCATTGCGACTTGTGGATTAGTGGAGAAGGATAATGAACTGGAACCGGAACCGTTTGTTATTCCTCAAGCGAAGAAATTGGAGGTGCCATTTGCGCATTTTTTAGGTTTTGTTGGTGGATCCGTTGTTTTCGGACCGGTTTTGCAAGGGATTATTCTGCACTCTTATCAATCAGCTGAAATTGTTGGTTATCGGGAGGAAGCGTGGGACTTCATCAGGACAATGCCGTTCAAGCCTGGGATATCCTTTGAGGCGATCGTCATATCCGCACTCCCACGTTGAGGACAACGTGTTTTTCAAAGGGGGGAGTATTGTTAGGACCCAAGAGGCAAAATAGGAAATAGGAAAGGGTAGATGGGTCATTTTAGTTATTTAGGGTTTAGATATAATTATAAATTAGGTTGTTTTGTTTCATTTGGGGATATGCTATCATTGTTGTTGAAATTGGAAATGGGGATGGGAATTGGAGGGGAAACCCTAGGAGGCTGCCAACACCTTAATGTTGAGCAAGGGCTGGTGGATTAATCTCCACCTTCAATTATCTTGTATTTCAATTTCGTTTTATAAATTATATTACATTCTAGTTTCTGTTTTGGGTGTTTTTGCCGTGAGATTGTTGAAGGATTTTGTGGGTTCCATCAGATTCTCATCACAAGAAAATCCTGGAGAAAGCCTAATAACTTGAATAGCACCTCTCATATAGAAGCTAAACATATAGTACATTAACACAACGGGTTTCTAATGTCCCATAAATCTTTCCACTTGCATTAATACACATAACATTCACTTAGGTGACATCATGATAACTTCTGATAAATGAAAACACATTCAACGATTGACTGATTAAAATTTTAAAGTACCATTAATTAACTTATAGCATACTAAATTTACAGTAGCAGGAAGAGTGATGGGCAAGTCAAGTCAAATTATAATGACCCACAACATCAGTACAGATACTTCAAGAACTAATTAAAATGTTATTAAAACCATTCACTCGTGCAATTTCACATTGCAACCAGATGGCAAACTATGATCGAGAGATACACCTATGTTCAATATATTGTGAACATTCTTGTTAGTTCCAAAACAATTTCATGCATTGTGAAATCCAATAAGTTGAAAAGACATAAAATGACGAATGCAGCATTCAAGCACATGTCTACATTACTTTTAAATAAATACATCGTCATTGTCACCGTCAACTTCATAGCATTTGAATAAGTCTATTTGCTACTTGAATAGACACTTGAGTCGTAGTTTCAATTATATAAATTTCATATAATTGTTAATATCTCCATGCTAACTAAAACACATGTACTCAAAAATATCTCGACTTACAAACCAATTTAAAGTTCCATAGGTCATCAATAACCTAATTTGAGTAGATAACCAAAGAATTATAATCATAGTTCATCATAAACACATGTAAGCACATTCAGAGTGAAGGAAATTCTGACCTGGGGAATATACTTGATGAGCGTCATAAAAACTTGAATTGAGCTGAAATAAGATACAAGTCACAGAAAGTTATAATCTATACAAGAATGCTATAAGAACTACAATTGAGCTGAACCAGGAATAAATGCTGAAACAATAAATGAAAATTGTGACTGACCAATCTGTTGATGTATTATGGAACTAAACAAAAGCAACTGACTACCCCCCAATTTAATAAATTGTCCACTCTCTAGAGATATAGAAGGAAAAAAGAAGTAACATTCCAAAACCATTATATTCTTTAGAATAATATAAAGAAAACTCTAGAATTCAGAAATTTCCGTACTACTTTTAAATCTATATTTTCTTCTTTCTTTTTATTGGAGGGAGGAAGAGCAGGAGGAAAGAATATTGAGGAAGGAGGAGAGGAAGATAAACTACTATTACCTTTAACTGAAAAAGAAATGAGTATGGTAAATGGGGCTGAGGACAGACCACCTTCCATCTAAGAAGGAAGAAAAGGGCAAAAAGGCTGCCCTTTCATTACAGTCAGTAAGACATATACGCATAAGGGCACATAGCTATCAGAGCCATAAACAACCTAAGAATCAGCTTTGTACGGTAGTCGCTCCCGCTCAATCCAAAAATTTGTTAAATGTGTTCTATAAATTAATAAAAAGTCTGATTTGTTAATGAGATAATTTTGATTTGCCCCCGCTAACATGAAGAGTCTCTATCACTTTTTTTGAAAATCAAAATTTTCGCCACTGGCTTTATATACACATGTAAGATTGTCCTCTGATCAACCTAAAACAAAGCGTATCTATGAAGTATGACCTGAAGTTCCCCCACGACATTAGTACATAAGCTTATTTCCCAGCATATTAATGCAGCCAAAATCTTTTCAATGGGACTCATCCCACTCTTGGAAAATCGACTGTTGTCTATGTCAATAGCAATAAATACATACCCAAAACAATCTGAAAAAAAATGTACTAAATGTACTAATACCTATTAGATAAACCTCATACTATGATATAATCTAAATCACAGGTCAAAAATTAAACATCGAAGGTGCAACTCACTTAAAGATGTTGAGGAGCCAAAGCCAAGAATGATGAGGCAATGCTATAAAGAAACAAACTGCAGCAGCCAACCACACAATAGAGACAATCGCTATAGAAATCTTAGAGATCTTTTGAACACCGCGCTGCATATAACCAAAACATTGATTACAATTACACTCTAGCATCTTCAAAATATGAAGGAAAAAAACACCACATTCAGAATTTAACATCCCCACCCAAAGGAAAGTGAAGCAAGAAGCACTTACTTCATAGATTGCTAGCTGGAACAGGGTAATTGCTGTCAAAAGAACAGCATGTATTGAAAACGCAACATCATTTGCAGCCACTGGAATCATCTGCAATGTTTAGCCAATCAAACCCACATGGAATTATGAATTTCAAAACAGTAAAATCGAAAATTTGAGAAAGGCACGAACCTGGTCGCGGCCGTACTTCTGAAGGTACTGTTGCTGAACAGCGGAGCTAAAAAAGAGGCAAACGTTGTAGATCATGTAGGAGGAGTGCTTGGTTAAATTCAGCACCACGAAATCGAAGTTCAAGCCCACAACACTACGTCGTTTGTTTTTTCAAAAAACACTAATCAATTCGATATATTATTATAGAAAATTAAAAAGGAAATTGGATTTTCTAAAATTATGAATCAAATTCAAAGGAAAGGTAATACCTTTTGCGTCGGAAGTTTAAGATGACTTGTGGGTAGAAACTAACGGACCATGCTACAAATGAAATCCAACCCAGAACTTGGTACGTGATTTCCAGCGGATATGAGTTCCACGACGCCATTTCTCGATCGGATTTGAAAGACAAATGATTTGACGAGCGGACCTATCTAGCTCTCAAGCTTTTATAGCATTTTGCATTGATAGTAGTGGTCCACGTAGTTTAAGTTCTCCTTGCTACATTTAGTGATTGGATCGACGTTTAAAAAAATGGCAGAGGCTTGATTAGGGTTGGAAAATGATGAAATTCCCTACCAGCACTCGAATGATAATTATAATAATAATAATATTTAAGAGGGGTGAATTAGGTACTAAATATGATAATGTGGAATTAAAATTTTTTCAATTT